>JACCGJ010025339.1:0-13728 GCA_013407085.1 Atriophallophorus winterbourni | reverse complement strand
ATTGACCCTAAAATTACACTGTACTACCGGTTTCTTGCTGTTTGTCATCAGGTAGAGACAGTAAGATTGGGTTCAGAGGGCCTTGAATTGAATTGAATTCCAGGAAATAAAACACACATTGTGAAACAATGTTGTCGACAATTAACACTTGACCTTGGGATTCAGCTTACCTAGAAGCTCTGAAGCACGCTTATGGATAAACTCACAATGCACGGTGTTCTTTAGCCTGACGCATACCAAGACTCAAAGCTGACTTTCCGACGGGGTCCAGCTCAAAATAGTCTGCCCACAGTGATATTGTTACTGGAATAGCTTACTAATTTGCAGCATTATTTTTTAAATTGAATGTTATATTGTTCTTTACCTTTCATCTAAACGAATTTGCAGCCGTACACAGCCCGCAGTCGATTTTAACCTCGTCTAAATCTTGATATCATCAGCAAAGAGAATCAACTAGTATGAGAGCGTTTCTGATAGGCCGTTTATGTAAACCGTGAAAAGTACTGGCTCAAGGGCAGAACATTGCTGTACTCAACTAGAGGCATCAATGACCCGACATTGTACCTCGTTGATTCAAACGATTGCCTTGCGTCTGCTGAGGTAACTCTCAAGCCATACGAGGAGCTATCCGCTGATATCCATCTGCTTCAGCTTTTTTAGTAGTCAAAAGTGATTGACTCGGTCAAAAGCTTTAGACATATCCAGATTGTAAGCGTTGACCGCTTGGGTCCAGTCATTCAACACCGTCAACAAGTTTGTCAATCAGTAGCAGGATTTGTGAAAACCATTCTGCGGTACAGATAGTATATTCCGCGATTTTAATTGATGAACCACATTTACCTTTTCTATGCGCTCTAGAAATTTGAACATCACAGTAAGTAACTTGACAAGACGTTAGTTTGCAGGATCTGAACATCAGCCACCCCTGCAGATAGGTGAAATTACCCCAGTCTTCCACTGTGTTTGCACCGCTCCTTCTGTTAGCGAAGGTTCAAACAATTCACTCAATGGTGTACACAGCTGCTGGTCACAGGATTTCAGTACGGTTGGTGTTATCCCTTCCGCTCCAGGGGATTTTCTAGGGTTTACTCGATACAAATGTCGTTGATTAATTGCTGGATTGATCTTGGTGTCAGTAAGATGTTACGTTACGGTTGATGCCTTCAATACTTCAGTCAATCTGATGGTTAACGGACTGAATTCTTTTGCATAAAAGTGAACTAGAGCATCAGCTGTTTTCCTTGCCGAGAAAGGTAATTCATCCTCAGTCAGCACATGGAACACTCCTGGTTTCACGCTCGATCTATCATTAACAATCCAATATAACAATTTAGAATTTGTTTCCATTTTCAAATACAGAAATAGATGGTAAGTTTGCTTATCTTCCTTAACAAGAACGTTCACTTTGTTCCGAATTCTGCAAAATTGTTGTCAGGAAGCACCAGTCTTGGTAAATATGTTTGACTGAAGGCTTTCTGTGAGTGCAGCACAAAGTGATTCGGCATGTGATAGTCAAGCACTCGCCAACTTACTAACCCTAGCGCTTCACGTAAACTAGCGTAGTTGATGCGACTGAATGGTATTGCTGACTCATATACTCATCTAGCGTTGCATACATATTACAAGTCTATCACTATATGATTATGTACCTTCGCATGATTGGAGGCTCATGATTATTAGCCATTGCATGTTGCATCGTTTTCAGAGCGCTGACCGTCAATGTCGGGGTAGAACAGATCCCAAACTTTTTCGTTATCCATACCTACCGTAAATTAAATGGTTTGATGAGCTTGATGTCTCTCATCTCTTTAGAGAAACATAGCTAACGAAATATGTTTGATATCGACTACTCGTTAGTAATAATAAGTGGATAAATTGAATACAGAACAAAAAGACGGATATGTATATACAGAAGCTAGTTTGAATTGACAATATTGCAAGGTTTCTGCAGTAGACTATTTTATTTGATGCATAAAAATGTTTGATTCCGTTATATTAAAATCACTCCTAACTTGTTCACCTCGCACGGATTAATCTCTGCATTATTGAAATATTTATGTATACTAATGAGTAGTTCATTTCAAGAAATATCTCTGACGCGTTTCGTGCGAAAGGTGAAATGATATCACAGAGTAGAGTAGAGTAGAGTAGTACCACACGGTTCGCAATATTCACGTTACGTATAAAGGTCTACTGTGATTAAGTTTGAAATATTTAAAGTTACTGACGCCATCCGTACCTTGATAACATTGTTTCCTTTAAGTTAAGCAAACAGCTTCAGCAGTTAACACGCTTGATGACGAAAACCCCAAGATAAATATGATGTCTGATAACGAAACCTTTCCGTTTCAATATATTGGATGTTTTTCTAGCTCAAAATAATGCAGTCATAATCAGAATATATATATAATCACGTCATGTCCTTTTAAATCAAAACAATAACAATGACAGAGGTTGATCGAAACGATGATGTACAAAGAGTAATATAACATTTTGTTTGAGAAAGTGTGTAAAACAATATGTTCACGTAAGTAGACCAAGTGCAAGTAAACCAAGTTCTTTAATAAGTTTCAACCCGACTCATTTCGTGCACAAGCAAACAATAATTTGATTCTTATCGTTCGATTATCCTATGCGCAGTATTTGATAGCAATTTTACTTCGTAAATTAACAAAAGACTAACATATGTGGCGAATTTTGACATAGCAGTCAACGCGCTTCCGTAAACGGCAAACTATATTCTGAGGCTCACATCCCCATCCCTTCCACGGCACAACCGGTTTCTGGCTGTTTGCCGTCGTCAGGTGGATAGAGTAAGGTCAGGTTCAGTGGGCTCAGAAACTTTGTGTAAGTGGTAAACACAGTTTTACTTGTTTGTTAATGTTCAATACGGCTGTTACAAAAAACCGAAAGTTCAAACACAGAAACTCACAAGGTGATGCCTGGCCAAGCGCTCGAGGCGCTGATATACTAGCAATACATCTAGGTGCTCAGATCCCGTAAACATACACACCACTACCGCTTTCTCACTGACTTCAGAGGGAGACAGTAAGTTTAGGTACGGTGAACCTCGAAAAATTGTAATTGATAAAAAGTTCAATCGTTCCCTAAGCAAAACATTTCGGTTAATCTAACCCCTGGGTGCCAAACTATTGAGTTTTGCGACCCAGGAACTGATTGCTAATTCTTCAGTACTGTTTTATGAAAAATTTTCAGAATTAATATCTCTATTGAAAACGAAATCATAGCAATCGATAAAACATTTTTAGGCTGAATTTTCCTATCTGGAACAGAATATACGCTTTCCTGTGATTTTGACGTGTATCTTTGGCATAACTGCAAACATTATTTCCGTGTTTGTCAAACACGTTAAAGTGTTGCAAATTTGCAAAAATTCATTTTCGATTGAACAACAAAAAATTCTGCGATTTATTCAAAATCCTGTAGGTTAACTGCGTAGAAAGACGTATAATGATTAACAAGTGGCTTTATCAAACAGTGGCATACAAGTGCAACTTATTTACTAATCATCCACTGTTTCAAGCGCATAAGTGTCCTGATCGTATTGCCTCTCCTTGATGAGTGGAAACATCGGGAAACCGGTCGTGAGGTGTGTGTGTGATGGAAATGCATGCAAACGAGCATTTTTGACTTTGAATGTTATTCACCTGTGACAGGACAGGAACATATTCCGAATGACTATGCCCAACTCCAGAACAACTTGCTGAAAGAAATCGCTTTCTGGACCTGGACAAATTTCATGGAACGGTGCTCATATTTACAATACTATGGTCGTCTGGTTTAACAACTATGTAGCGTTGCTGATTGAATTTCATAACCATTATTCAGACCGACCTACAAAGACATCTAAATATGCAACCGATGTCCGGTGTGCTATAAGGTTAGTGTAATGCACAAAGTTAATTTTTATTTAATAAATTTACAAGATCGGACTACGTTGTGAACGCTTACTATGAGCGTATAATAATTCAAGTATTTATAAATTTTCCATTTATCAAACGTACATCACGAGCAGAAGATTCATGTGTCTATAAAAATAAAACTTGACCGAAGGCCGTTAACTTGAACATAATTTGATTTTGAGCACAAGCATTTAGAAGATTACAGTTTTATATAGGGAAAAGCACGCGATAATTCTTGGGATAATTACATCAAATGCTATTATCGCACTTTAGGATAACGACTTGACTGGTAGCTTATTGTTTGTAATTCGCTTGAAAATCTTTGAACCAGACGTCGATTGGTCGAACAAATTGGGTTTCCTGATTGGACTACTTCTGCAAATGACCTTAGAATTGACAAAGAATCGTTTCGATAAAGTGAGCGATTTAGTCACCGGTGCGTCATAGTTCAATCGCCATAGTTACCGGAGCAGTGTCGAGTGAGCACTGATCATTCTCTTGCAATTGGACCCAATTTGCGACGCTTTTGTTTCATTGTCCGATGGTGCACGCAGAATCCCCCGAGTCAGCAAACGCTGTGATCGATAAATCGGAAGCCGACGAGCTGGTGTCTCCGACCGATTTCTCGGATGATGACAGCTCGTCGGAGGATGAATTCGGCAATGACGTTTATGAAGTTGTAATCATCGTTCCATTGGTAAGAGAAATGGCCGCGTTGTTGCACAGGAGAAATGAAGCCAGTTAAACTGCAATGCAGTTGAATATTGCAAACTATTTGGACACGGAACCACTGGTGAATTCTATGTACACATGAGTTGAAATGAGCCATTTTATTGTAAATATTCAATGTATAATTTGTCACAATAAACATTCATTTGCTCCATCTGTCTTTGTTTTCCGTGCACAGTTCAAATGCATGAGTTTGTTTGGGTACTAGTGGTGTTTACTGACGACTGCGTTCTAGGGACGGCTTGTCTTGGTTCACAGAACAAGGCTCGTATCCTGAATCTTATCTTTTCCGGAATGACGGCGTTTTGCAGTACAATCAACTTTGAAGGAAAAGGAGAAATGGAAATGAAGAAAAAGGGACAGTATTGTTGTTCGCTGCCTGTTGATGTGTTTGTCTTCAATATCCCGTTGTTACTTGCTTCGCGCCATTTTTATATTTCGAAATTGGTCGACATCACTGGCCGGGCGTCGAAGATCGGTCATTGTACACGTGATGCAAATAGACTTTTGAGTCGCATGTTAGCGAAAGATAGAGTAAACAGAAGTGTACAATAATGTGTAGAGACACTGGTTTCTGACATGCGTTTTCAATTGTATATTCTTTACGTAAAGAGTACATAATTAGTACCTCTGTCTTGAATTCTCAACTACTTGGCTTATACATAAATTCCACATGGTTGAAACAGCTTTATCGCACTTCGGCATATGATTAACAGAACTCCATCGCGGAATCAGTAAGGATGCCAGGTGTCACAAATTACGAGTTGCGGTAGCTTAATCATATTTATCACATTGATGCCAAACATTGAGATATTATTTCTACAACCCCTCTTTTTCTGACTGACTTAGGATGATGGAATATGATTTTTTGAAATATTTATTTCATTTATACGTACACGGTGAACGCGAAACGACACATGCATCATTGGTAGGAAATTCAGATGTACTTTCAAGAGCTAGACTGCAGAACGTGTTCACATAATTCCGTCAGCGCACATACGGTAACCTTCTCATGGTTAGATAATATAAACATGGCTGTTTTCTAAAAGAATTTTGTTTGATTAAAACATTTGACAGGACAATCATGTTGACAAAATAGATTTGAGAGCCCTCGACGAGTCGAAAATATGTTCCTCATGGTGGCTCAAATTTACAGGCGCTAGGTGAAGCGCAATTTCGAAGAGAAAGGAAATGTATACTGCTTTAGTCTGCCGAAATTAGGTAGCACCGACAGCGGGCACTAACCATGCATAGCGTTGCGCAAAGAGTGTTAATCCAGTGAAGTTCCGTTTCGTCATAAGAATTGAAGTGTATCATGAAATTATCACTCGCCTGTGATGTGCATCAACGGTAGATGGAGAATGACTACTCATATACGTGTGTTTACATTAAAAAACATTTAAATGGAAAAATTATGGACCCAAAAGTTCTAAGCCATTTACAACTTGGATAATTTGGTGCTGGAACACATGTTTACAAAATTACGAACCACGACTTTGCTATTTGCTGCAAAAGCATTTCTTGTTTCTCGATCACGTGCTGTAGGCTCAGGAACAGAATGCCAGTTCATAAGTTTACGAAAGTTTGTTCGACTTGCTTGTAAACGTTTGATGGCTGAAGTATTAAAGTTGCATTTTAAAGCTTCCCAGAGCATTTCTGCATCGAACAACAGATGTCAATTTTACATGTTGTTTTATTCCACATTCATGAATAAATGTTCGCAAAACGACCCCTATAGACGTGGTCATTTTTCACCATGGATTTAAAATCGGCCGTAAACTCACACACCAAACGATACGGTAATGTAATTTACTTCATTTATTCGTGTCAATGAATGCAGCTATTTACGTTTACTCATCGTCCTCAATCTGTTTGATGCCTTTAGCTATTTAGAATATTTACAAACGTTGCTAATCGTTAGTAAGATTTCGTTTGTCTGCTTTGATCGGTATGAACCGTAGATGCACATCGAATACCTTTGATGTTTTCATGCTTTGCTTTGTTCCAGTCGACATCCAGATTCAGGGTTAAAATCTTGTTAGTAACAATCCTAAGAATCGCCATCACTCGATCGTTCAACGGCAATTGCTCTCTGTCAGAAGATCTGCGTTCTGAACCAGAAGCAGTATTTGCTCGTCTACTGCACCGTGCCTTTGAAGTAAGCAGTCAAGAGCAAGTTGCACAAGATTGAAGCCCAAAGCTGCAATCGAAAATCCTCCGAGATTTAAAATCGGTTTTAAAATAGAAGACAAACAAGTTACACATGAAGAAAATATTCGCATCCAATGTACACTAGTTATTACCGAGTTACATTTGACTGTAGTTGTTAAACCTGAAGTTCTATTTGTCAATGGTATCGTGAAGCAATTAGGCTTGGATCAATGTAAAAGGATTTGATATCGTTTTTCTATCGTAATTGCTTTCTGCTCAATGGTCTTCGTGCGAGTTTCAACATTCCATTAATTTGACTGTCCGTATACGAAAGATGTTTTCTTTATCATGAAGCAGCCAGCGTAACTAGCGCTGTCTTATTAGGGTTAACCAGGCTCTGCAGACGTGCTTCTAAATGCTATTCAGCTTTTCGTAACCGCTAGGTGGCTGCACTCCCGCTGATCGCAATATCCCTCCACTGAGCTCATCAAATAGTAGGATTTCATTGATCAAGTCAGCTGCATTATATCTGACATAATTTCACTTTAAAACATTCAACCAAGTATGTCGCTTATCACTTTTTGATAATATACGTCACAGACGCTAATTTAAATCGAATGTTTAAAGACATACAAACTAATAATTGTAAGTTCATCCGTAGCTCAATATTTTTTAAATTTTCTAGCATTTTTCAAAAGCCGAATCTGCTGCGGAGGATGAACATATAGTGTAATTATGATGCGCACGTGTTTTAGAAACGGTTGTTCGTATTAAACAGTGGATCACATGCACCTAAAGTTAACCATTTCTCAATTGTTCCATGTCATGTGGATATGATGATACTGTCCCGACCGGATGAGCGTAAACAGCACTAAATCGGGAGTGAGGTTCGTGATAGAAATGCATGTATCCAACAAAATCTTGCTTTATCGCTCATCATTTAGACATTAATCAAATCAATTATTGACTAAACAGTAAATAAACATTTTGCTATCTGGTAAGCAATTCACATCTAACACGCTGTAATCAGTTCCGTGTGGGTGAGTCGCCCAAATGTTCATCCCTCTTCCGCTATTTTGTACGACCTGATAGATCTACTGTAAACTATCACGAGTACAACTCACAAAGATGCGATTTCAGTGCGATTACGTGGTCTCACCATATGCTCTAAGACAACCTTCATTCACACAAAGGCGAAACAAATGTGCACCAAGCAAGATGCTGAATGCTGAAATGGCGTATAGGATTCATCTCGTTCTGCAACAAGTTGAAACCTTGATCCTCTAGGACATTATAATAAATCTGGCTCAATGCGAGGCAAACAAAAATGCAAATAATCTCACAATGTTTGGTCAGATGCGCAAGCTGAAGGTACCACATACGTGTCCAAAGTGTCGTATGAACATACGCTCAATACAATTTATTTCCTACGAATCTCACCTACATTTGAAATTGCTAAACACATGAGTATACCATTTTAGCGTTAGCTACGATTGAAACTATAGATCCAGTTACATTTCGTCTGTTCACCTAAACCACGAATATTCCACGAAAGTTTCTTGAAAATAAATTTGAATGCCCGCTGTTATAGTAGATTTTGTCTTAGGGTTTACTTCTGACTCATGCTTTGTCAGACCCGGTTATTTGTCTCAGCGCGAAACTGGATATCGTAGTCCTAGTGGTGTCAAGTTGCGTTAACCAAGATAGAATCAAGTGACCTATCTACCCAACAAATCAAGAGTTCGTTATGCTTCAACTGACACCGGTTAAAGCAGGGGTATGCTATTTGTTTGACAAGTACGATTAAAGCGAACTTTACTGCCGAATATAAATTGGAAATGGTGCCGAAGTCTATAGAGTTAGGCTTTGGTCCCTCGCCATGCCGAGTGCCATATTGTGGAAATTGCAGCCCCGTAGATTTAATTAGTTGCGTGTTTCAGCTTTGGGGACATCCAATGCATCCAATTCAAAGATTAAGCTTCCGCCGAAATGTATGTATATTGTCAAATTCTTCACCATGGTTCATGCCGAATTCAATGTCAGCGGAGGAAATATTTTATTAATGTTTTATACGCGCCCCATGTCATAGATACAAACACGATACATAGAGCTGAAGACAGACTATTAAGGTTCGAATAATTAATACCGTCATTCTATATTCTCTTTTAGATAAATCTGATAAAACAATAATTAATTATCCTGAATTTTCGGATTTATCCCTATCGCCGAAACAAACGATCTTCGATGAAGAATGACAAACATAATGCTTCAAGTAATAAAACTATTAAGCATGACGAACATATACGTTGAATTCAAATAACCGAATACGTGAATGCTATTTGACACGCTGAAGCAACATGAGACTTCATCGTTGGTTTTAAATGCTGTTAAGACTTAGAAGATCCCAAATCTGACCCACAAGAGAATAAAACCTTGCAGCATGCGGTAATCATCAAAACAGAACTAACAGTGAAATTGAAATGTAGGAATATATCGTTAAGGTGCTGTTATCCCGGACAGTGTACGAAGTAGCCCATAATTGTGATCTGACAAACTGTCCCCATTTAATACCACGAATTAACTCTATTTGTAATAGATCAATAATGATGACCAACTATTCTCTGAATAAATCTCTCAAGGGAAAAAATGAAAAGCAATTTTTTGTTTATCGGGATATAATGTTTATCTAATTTTTGTACACTGGATAACTCATCCTTCTTTTTCCTCCTCTTTTTGACTTTTCTGAACTTTAAAAACGCCTCATTGGTTTGAAGTGGTTGAGGATTACTTCAAATGGTGACTTCTCATATTTCAAAAACCTGCCATTTTCTATGTCCTTGTAATGACAATATACCGGGCGACCTTTGTCCCATGAATCTTTTGTGCATTCCATTTTTCGTTCATCTTGGACCGTGCCTCGGCTTTGCAAATGATCTTTGTTCATATACTTTGCTTTCGGCATTGCATCAAAATCTCAACTATTGTGCAGATCACAGTGATGAAAATCAGTCTCCACAGCAGCATAGTCTTGTTTTGAACTCCAGACAAATGTTCAATTATGCGCAACAATGGTTATACTAATTTTTAACCAATGGCATGACGCGAAACTGAAAAACCAATCCGTTAGCAGGATTACACCAGGACTCGGCCATCTCGACTTTGATTGGCTCTCGTAGACCAATAGATCGTTCAAATTGAGTGACACAAAGACATAAATGAATGGGAAAAATTGATCGAGAAAAGCATAAACACAGAGACCAAACATATCTAAAATTATGGCGCGAAAAATTGCAGACAATGCTTGTCATGATTTTCACATGTTCAATACGATCAATAGCGCATTTCGTGTTGCTTACAAAAGGCAGAATAATGAACCATTTTTGGTTACGCGAATTCACAGCATATAGTTAACAACCTCATCCGTATATTCAGTGAGCATCATGAGCAAATTCGAGAAGAGATCTACTTTTAAATTGCTTCGTTTCTCGATTCTACATTGCTGAATTGAAACAATCTCCTTTCCCAATTAAAATGACCAACTTCGGAATATTTCATTCTTCCAGTCCGCTTTTCTCCAATATATCCCAGGAGGACTTGAGACCAAGTACAGAACCTAAGTAATTGAATAATGTTAACACTTTTTCGGACTCGGCAAACCGAATATGAGAATGTCGTTTACATTCTGGCTTTACGTATAATGCACTCGAAACACGGTAGTTGTAATAATTCTATCATCTGCAGAATGTAATACTTAATACTTCAAGGATATGATCGCCATCCTGAAAACGATTTCAAACTGTATTAAAACCATATTACATGCAGTTGAAATTTATATACACATTTTTGGAGTGTTGGTTGCAAAACAAAATAAAATTTCAATAAATAAATAAAAGTGATTTCGTGACATTGTTCCGTCAATGTATGTTTACCTTTTCTCTCCGTGAAACGTTTGCTGATTTTCGCAATAAATATATCCAGTATTAACAGTGAGATTGATGAGGTTTGTGATTCAAATAGTTTATTTTTCATTATCGCGACAATTATAGTAAACAGGAGCTTGCGATATCCGAAATATTGAATCGCTGCAATGTCATTGCTCGTGTTTTATTTAGTAATACGAGGAAACCTAAACAAAAGTGGTGTACAAGCTCGACTGGTTCAGCATTTTTTAGCTGTTTCAATACATACGGATCCTAATAATACTGTCCCTCATTAAGTGCGCAAACGGCACGAACTAGTTCGTTTGGTATCTTTCAAGTACGTCCAAATGAGGATCAAATTTTAGAGGCGTTTAAATAAGTTTCGTATTGGCGTTTCATTATGGTACAATCACCTGTTGACCAGGTTGAGATCATTTAAAGTAAATGAGTTAAATTTTAAAAATGCCTGTAGCGTTTCCACATTTAAAAAGAGATGAAATTTGTAAATTCTAGCCTATCAACATTTCATGAAATACGGTCGTGAACCGTCCACTTAATGGAGGTCATTTCCGTTATCAGGACATCCGAAGTCGACAATCCGGTTACGCAATCTTCTGAATACTGAAAGTGATCTTATCAGTTGCTATGTGGATGATTACAATTCACCCTATGTGAACGCAAAATGATTGCGTCATGCAACCGAATGTAACTTACACGAGTTTAAGATTACGTCACCCAGGTGATGAAAATTCACTTGTCCACTCTATACCAAAAGGACGGTTGTGTGGTAATAATTTTTCGATCAAAATTGCAATCGCGATATCAAGGTCAAAATGGCTTCGGTCATAAATTTGTGTGGCCACAGTTGATTGGTCATCCAGGGTTGAGGAATCAAGTCGCGTGAACAAAGGCAAGATCAATTGACCTATTGACCTCGTCAAGCAGAGAATTCGCCACGTTGTTGTGTAGGAGTAATGACACTGGTTGAAGTGCCAATTTGATAATCGCAAACTATTTGACGTGTATCAATGATGAATTTGATGTACACGAACTTAGATGAGCGATTTTGTTGTAAAAAAACAACTGTACATTTAATACATCAACTTCTTTAGCCTGGTACACTGAATACTTTCATTTTTAATCTGAGTGACATAAGTAAATTCTGTCAGCAAGCAACTGTCAGTCTTAAACCGGACATAGCAGGCATACCTCCAGCCATAAGCAAAATAGATAGCAAAGATTTTCATCCTATCTTGCTGAACTTATTCAAAACATCTATCTAATCTTGTACGACTCCTGGCAGAATGGAAACACTCAATTGCAATACCCAGATACAAATCTGGCTCATATGACTTGGTCACAAACTACCGACAGATAAACCATTCAGCTTTCTGATGAAGATTCATTTAGAAAAAAATTAATAGAAAGCTATACTAGAATACCCCTGACGCCCTAGTATCTATTCTAAGTAGCACGGCTTCCATACCAAAAGATCCTGCCATCACTTGCCATTTAGACTACTTTAGACTGCGTCCACAAGCTCAGTTGAAAAGGATTATCAGTCATAGATGTCTTCATGGTATAACCAATGCTTTCGATACAGTACACAGAACTGTAACGATTAGAGCAGAGTTTATTTTTAGTATCAAGGGGGTATCTTCCTTTCTCTAGATCACATCTTGTCTACAGATCGCACCTACTGCGTTGAGGTCAATGGTCCCAGAATCTCGAACCCCTGCAGATTCCAATGGCCGTGATACAGGCGAGGTTTCGGGTCTATTACTTTTTCTCTCTACACCTAAACTATGTACAAACGTCATGTCATCGTGGTGAACTATTCTTTTTTTTGTTGCAGATGATATGATATGAATCATTTTCTTCCCATCTTCACAAGTAAAACTTACATAGCTAGAGCTGAACATAGATTTGGCTGCGTTACTCCAACTGGTGTGAAATTAATGTTCTCCTCGTTTACATTATAAATCCTGAAGTTCCGGCCGTTTCAGATGTTCATTCTGATAAATCAATCCTTTTTTATAGTGGAGCCCATTCCAATGTCGACTTTCACATGTGATCATGGGTTCAGATATTCTGCAATCGCTTCACATTGCCATCATATACATCAGGCGTCCTGCTTAGTGTGTGTAGAAAATCACGATGGCAAACTCTGTTGCACAAAGGATAGGTGTTCATTAAATTGTGACAGGTCATGCCAATTGAGACAAAATGCACCAGTTAACTCACATCCGGGTGAAAATAGATTACGAAACTGGTTGAACAAAACATCAGAGTACCGAAACAGTGCTAAAGAAATCTTTTTATATCGACTACTCGTTAGTGGTAATAAAGACATAAATGTAGAATGTAGAACAATTAGACGGATTTGTAGATACGGAAGCTAGTCTGTACATACAATATCGCAAAGTTTATGCAATCGTGTATTTTATTACATGTATAGAATTTTTTAATTTTTTAACTCCCATCTCTTTCACCTGGCGCCGATTTTTCTCAGCCTAATTCAAATATTTCTTTTTACTAATGAGTAGTACATTTCAAGAAATATCTCTGACGCGTTTCGTGCGAATGATCATCTTCCGGCAAGATGTGACATGATATCACAAGAGAAGATTGAAACAAAATTTTATTTAATGTGAGTGTCTTCGTGTGGACTCACATTCTCCCCGACGACATTCTATAGAGAGGTTCGCTAGGAGAAGCAACATAATATTGTTGAAATGGCATTCGACATGCTTTCATTGATTTCTCAGAACGTTTCATCATCAGGTTACATGGCTTCAACAGCTAAAGTTCGTACAAACTGACTTGCGAGTGTACTTCATGAGATTCTGTAGTTCATGTTCACTGCGTAGTCCCGTTGTTTGTTGTGAACCTCTGTCTCATCTTTCCACTTATTGATAACAAGTCATTGCATGTCGACAAAATGCAGTCCACTACACCTGCTCTGTGGAGTGAGCATCGATGGCTGCTCCGCCAACAGACATCAG
>JACCGJ010025336.1:0-19913 GCA_013407085.1 Atriophallophorus winterbourni | reverse complement strand
CGGCCCCATATCTGTATCAGATTGTGCAAATATAATAATAATAATCACAAAGTTGATCACGACGGTCCATAATTGAAGCACTGGACTCGCGTTTCGCTGTAACTTAAGCTCATCAGCAGTGCATATCTTCGCTTCGGGTGAGATTCACCTAAATAAGATCGAAAATCGAGTTCAGTGCTTCCATTATGGACCATCGTGATCAACTTTGTGAATATTTCGATAGGATTGACACGGATGAGTAGTCACAAATACAAACTCATATTCGCCATCGCACTGAGAATAGACCCTAACGTGGTGCGACAGTTTGTGTACCACCATGACTAGTTGAGGTACACTGGGTGGTGTCCGTTACAGAAAGGTCGTTGAATAGAGGCCAGACAAGCTCAGCCACACCCCACTGCCCGTGGTTCATGCTTTTAGCCGCCTGCAGCCTGTTTGTGGTTGCAGCATATAAACCGATTAATTGTTAACGCTTGACAACCTGACAGCATCTTAACCCACGTGTAGTCTATGAGTGTAGGGAACTTTGTTTGGATCCAGGATTGTGATTTCATACATCATGCACACAATTGTTAACGCTAACTTAGCCAAAGAACTAATTAGATTTGTATCGATAAACATCGTTATCTTAGCTGCACCGTTATCATTATAATGAAGCACATGTCTGGAACCAAATAGCTCAGCAACACGAAAAGCAGATAAGCAAACACGTAAAAAGAAAGCTAGCAAGCGGAATATGCAAAAGCAATGCTCAAAAAGTTCCTTTGGTGCAATTTTGTTATGATGGATGGATCGTCGATGTTGCAGCAGAGACAGTCGTTGTATGATTTCCATTTACAAAGAATCAGTCGTATCTTGAACATATCGTGGATGGACAAAGTGACTAATGCTGAAGTGCTTTCAAAAGCTGTTCTATAGAGCATGTTCACCCTACTACGATAGCGCCGTCTGCGGTGGCTTGGTCACGTCTACAAAATTGAAAATGTTCGTATTCCGAAAGATCTACTCTACGGTTAGTTGTAATCAGGAAATCGACAATTGGGCAGACCGCACTTGCGGTACAAAGACGTTAACAAAAGATATAAAGCTCTCGGCATTGACCCTGCGAGCTGGGAATAAATTGCCGCTTACTTTGGAGGCATTGTGTAAAGCGTTATAAGCAAGCTGGAGATGAGCAGATAAAGTACTTCGCTGCTGAACGCAGATCACACCGCTAGGGCGCAACTGACACCGATCGACCGAGTACTGCGGGCGAGATTGTTTCTCTCGAATCGGACTATTTAGTCATTAGAAAAGTTGAGGAACATGAAAAATTATGCGCTTGTGATGTACATTAATGGTCGACATCGACCGAAGGAGGTGAACAATATGGCTTCCAAGTCTGGATGAAATATTCTAGATGCGGCCTTATCATTGCATTTTAGAGGGGTAACAGCATCTCGGAATTGCTTAAATGCTACGAAAAAATACGTAGACCGACTATCATGGTATTCCTAAACGAGAGTTCGAAAGTGTGAAAATATTTACCGAGATAAACAGTGCCCCAAAACTATATATAGATATACATATATAGAGAGAGAGAAAGAAAAAAATCTTGCAGTAATATGCGATTCAGCATTTGACATACCGATAACGTGCATCACGGCCTTGAGATTCACGCGCTCTATCAGTTCAGTTCAGTTCAGTTTGCACAGGACAGTATGTGGCTAACAAGCCAATCGAGCGTTCAGAATTTCTTTCGGTGGAAAGCTGCAGAGAAGCACCCACCACTGCCAAAACGTATATTCTTTTTGTCTATTTGAAATCTTCGACGATCGCGAAGCCAAGAGATTATCCGGGTTGAACTTAGGAAGCACCGCGTTATAGCCGATGCTGGAAAAAGAAAAAGCAGTTTCTCTTCACCAGCACCGTGAGAGGTTAGCTAAAGTAGCTTTGTGTATAATAATAATAAAAAACACAGAGAACTCTAGCCCTCACTTTATTCACGGGATAACGCTAAAAGATGAAAAACCTGAGCTTGTAAAGCAATTAAGAAGAGTATTCAGGAAACAACTTACCCCAATTGCGGTCCAACCCCTGCTTAAAACTAGACACGGTACTGCAGGATATAAGTTCTTCTGGAAGAATGTTCCAGAAGTTAACAATCCTAAGGCTGAAAAAGTGTTTCCTGGAGTCTAGCCGACATCGTTTCTTAGAAATTTTAAGTGAGTGGCCCCGGGTGCCCAGCTCGGGGCTTAAGGTAAAGAAGTCGTTCATTTGCACGCCACTCAAACCCTTCAAGATCTTAAAGGTTTCTATTAAGTCACCTCTTAAACGACGGCGCCTAAGGGAGAAAAGATCGAGAGACATTAGGCGCACAGCGTACGGTTTCCCTCGCTGACCTTCAATCATGCGAGTTGCGAGGCTCTGTACACTTTCAAGTCGAAGGATGTCCTTTTTGTAGTGAGGACACCACGCCTGAACACAGTATTCAAGATGCGGCCGAACTAATGCCTTGTACAGTGGCAGGAATACATCTGGTCTTCTGCTCGATAGCACTGATTTCAGCCGAAAAAGTACCTTGCGTGCACGCTGAGCCGCAGCGGCACATTGGTCCTCCCATTTGAAGTCAGCCCTAACCAGTACACCCAAATCCTTAACACACTGTGTGGCGTTAACACTGAGGGAATTCCCCGCCACCTGGACCGAAATCTTATCAACCAGTGTTGACAAGAGTTGGCTCTTATTTAGGTTCAGTGGGAGATCCCACTGGTATGACCTATGACCCGCTCAAGGTCGTGCATCAAGGTCTCTTCATCCGTTGATCCGATGAATTTCACATCATCCGCGAAAATGAAGCATGGGCACTTCAATTCAGAGGACAAGTCATCGATGAAAATCAGGAATAGAAGAGGGCCAAGTACCGAACCTTGGGGTACACCACTGATCACGTCGGTTTGATTCGACAGCGTACATCCTACTCTCACTCGGAATGTCCTACCTGTAAGGAAGGCCTTTATCCAAGCAAGTAGACTACCCCGTATGCCTTTGGCTGCTAGCTTAATCTCTAGAAGGCGGTGATTTACGGAATCGAAAGCCTTGCTGAAGTCTAGGTAGAGGGCTTCGACAGGCTTCCCTTCATCCATCCTTTTAGTGGCAGTATTGAGAAAGCTAAGGAGGTTAGTCAGACAGGATCTACCCTTAAGAAATCCATGCTGAGTTACACTCAACAGAGAATGCCGACAAAGATGCTGACAGATTTTATCACGCAGCAGTTTTTCCATTACTTTCGAGACGGTGCTGGTCAGGCTGACCGGTCTATAGTTACCAACAGTTGACCTGCAACCGCCTTTGTGTATTGGCACGACTATGGCTTCCCTCCACTTACTGGGAACAACTCCTAGTTGCAGGCATGAATTAAAGAGCTGGCAAAACGGTTCGGCAAGCACTGAGGCAAGATTTTTAAGCATAATTGAGTAGATGCCGTCCGGTCCCTCAGATTTGTTGACCCGAACATGGATAAGTGCGTCAAACACCTCAGCCTCATTGAAGGACAACTCATCTAATACATGGACACCAGGTGTCAGGTTAAGCAGACCTGACGGTGCGTTTGAAGAATTATCCCGTCGTTGAACGCTACTGAAAAACCCTGAGAAGGCAGTCGCCTTAGACAGGTCGGTATCGGCAACTTTTCCGTCCTCCAGTTTCAAATCCCCTATGTTTTCCCTAGTTTTTCCTTTTGACTGTGCGTAGCTATAAAACCTTTTCGGGTTGGATTTAGCATCCCTAGCTAGAGATAACTCAAAATCCTGTTTGAGCACACGTTGTAATTTAACACAGGCATTCCGAGCGGTTTTGTAGCGGGCCCAAGAACCAGAAGTAAGGGATAGCTTATATTGCCGCCATAGACGATCCCGTTTACGGGTAGACCTACGGACTCGAGGAGACCACCAGGGTGGCCTTCGATGCCTTCTCACACACTGCAGCGGAGCGTGCTTGTCTTGTAACTCGTTTAGATACTTAGAAATTCTATCCCAGTTTTCATTTACATTTGAATCGCTAGATAACTGAAGGGAAGATTTTGAAGACTGCAAGAGTAAACCCCAGTCTACACGCCTAAAATTGCGTCTAGGACGAGAGAAAGGTTTGCGAAAACGCAATATCGCTTCGAAGCTTATCATTACGTGATCACTTTTGCCGAGCGGCGGTAGGTACTTTAAATGACTAATGGCTTCTAGCTGGGACGACAATACCAAGTCAAGAGTGGATGGAGTGCATCCATGGCGAAACCTTGTAGGATCATTGACATGCTGGTGCAGCGCATGATTATGGAGCCATTCGAGAAAGGTGTCAGATTGCTGGGTGACTAGACCAGTGGGGACAGGCCAATCTATGTCTGGGAGGTTGAAATCACCCAAGATAAGTACACTGTGAGCTGAGTGAAACAAACCGTCGAGTGTCTCAATAAGCTGTGAAAACTCCTGTATGGATGCACTGGGAGTGACGTAGGCACAAGCAATTGCGAGCGATGACTTGTAGCAAGTCAGATACTCGTAACAACTTGGACGTTTTCAATGGCTAGAGATATCCCTGTACCCATGTTGTGCAAACCATACTCCAAGAGCAGTGCAACGCCACCGCCTCTCCTATCGCCCGGCCTATCGCATCTTATGACGAGATACTGTTCACTGATGTTTACCGGCACCTCATCAATCGCAGACAGCCAGGTCTCAGAAAGCGCAATAACCCTTGGGTGTAACTGAGCCACGCAGAGAGAAAGTTCAGCCCACTTATTCCTGATGCTGCATACATTTGCATACAATACTTGGGCACTGGTTATTCGTGCTTCTGAAACTAGTCCTGTTTGGCCCTCGGTCGAAGCACCCGAGGGAGCTGCACGTTTTTGGCGTGCTACTTAGAGCAGGAGCATCAGTTTCGGCAGCCTCTTGCGTTAACGTAACGGACCGTTGCCTGACAATTGAGACCGCATCCATAGAAGAGAAGCAACTACTGGAGTCATTGTCTTGGATGCCATCGTCAATTGCACTAAGACAATCAACGTCATCTGGGCCGGACAACAAGACTAGTGGCAAAGTGCTGTTCGGCATGCCAGTCTGTGACTGAATAGCGTTTTGCGCTGCATCCGGGTTAAGAATGACCGATGTTCTCATTGCTAAGTTTCTCCTATTGGAATCAAAATTAGTTCAGCTCAGTTGCCCAGGACAGTAAGTGGCTAACGAGCCAATCGAGCGTCCAGAATTTTCTTCGGTGAAAAGCTGCAGAGAAGCAACCACCACTACCAAGGCGTTCTTCCTATTGTGATTTGGATATCCTCGACGATCGCGACGCCAAGGGATTATCCAGGTTGTATTTAGGAAGCACCTCGTTATGAATGATGCTGGAAAAATCAAAATAAATTTCTCTTCACCAGTACGGTTAGAGGTAAGCTGAAGAAGAGTTATGTATTAAAAAAAACAGAACTGTAGCATTTACTTACTTACCAGACAACGCTAAAAATGGGGAACAACCTAATCTTGCATAGAAATTAGGGGGAGAATTCAGGAAAATCTCACCCTAGATGGGGTCCAAACCGTTCTTAAAACTCGCGAAAGAACAGCAGGATATAATTTTTTCTGGAAGCCGGTTCCATAAATTTACCACGCTGAGGCTGAAAACGTTTTTCCGTGGTCTTATTTACATCGTTTCTTAGCAGTTATTGTAGTTATTCTATTTTACAGCAAATTCAAGAAATAGCAAACATTCGTAATGATATTTTATCGGATCGTGGGAAATCCAACCTAGTATTGTATCAGTTCAGTTCAGTTCAATTTGCACAGGGCAGTGAGTGGCTATGAGCCAACCTAGCTTCCAGATTTATTTAAGTGGCATGCAACAAGAGATCGTTCACCGCTTCAAACAATATCTTCACAATTTTTTTCTTGTATGAGAGTAATCTTGAATGAAACCAAAAAAACTCATCTTACCAATAGCTCAGAAGACACATTTTGCGTTCCAAAGACAACCTCAAGATAATACTTACTATATAAATTACGGATACAAATAAGGAAATGAAGAAGGCTACACAGAGTCGTGTCCCATCTTGAACCCCCCTACCCAATTGGAACATCATCACTTGCATTTTGAGACGAGATCTCTTTGGCTTCCTCTAATACAACATCCCCATCTACACGATTAAAATTGCGCCTTCGTTTCAGGGGAGCTTTGTCATAACTGATTACTAGTTTGAAGCTGATCACAACGTGATCACATTTTCCTAGTGGAGTGAGATAATCAATTTAGCGTACCATTTCTCCGCTTCATGATATTACGAGATCCAGGATAGAAGGTAAACAGCTCTGACGAAACCTTGTGGGCTCATTCACATGTTAACTCATGGTATGCATGTGAGTCCATTCGATGAAGTTCTCACACATCTTATCAGATCAACAGCACTTGGTCGGTCAAGATATATGCGGTAGGTTAAAATCGCCGAATATAAGAACCTGGAACCCAAGAGTGCGAAGCAAACTGAGTTTGTAAAGCAAAAGTCTTGCGATCCTGGTTAAGGGCTCAAATAAGGGCATGCTATTACCATAGATTGCTTGTAATATTGAATTAGACATGAGCTAAGTTGGACGTTGTGTGTGCTAAGCCTAACGTTCGATTCTGAAGTTCGAATACCCTGCCAGGAAAAGATAGCAACATCACCTCCGCTGAGTGCACCGGATTTATCTCGTCTGACCACAGAATAACTGCTAAAAATTGCGTCATGAATATGATCAGTATCAGTATCACAGCGCGAGTGTCGACCAATTCGAAACGAGTGACCAGATTCATTCGGATGTGTGCTTGAATACCAGCGCCACTACCAAGATTTATTCATAGTGAGCAAAGAAGTGTGTACCAGTGGATGGAAGATTGGAGAGGCCTCATCACCGAAAGGTGAGAGAGTTAATGCACGTTGCATATCCAATCGAATCAAAAAACGAAGGTCAGCAGTTAATTTTGACTAGAACGAAAAATTGAAAACGAAACGCTTGCTTGTGTTTTTTAGAAACATTTTCACAATATTCTATAATATCCCCTTAAGTCGCCTCCTCCCAAATGAGGAAAGTCTCAATGCAGAGCGACTATTTTCATAGTTATTGCATGCTAACCGCTCGATCATGATAGTGGCCAGCTTTGTACATTTTCTAGCTGCACTATATTGTTCTGATAATACGCCCTCCAAGCCTGAATGAATGAATGAATAAATAAATACAGAATTTTAGATGCGGCTTTACTATTGTCTTGTAAAGGGTTAGCTGTTCCTCAGGTTTTCTGCATATGAGTGCTGAATCAAGTCAAAAATTTACCTTCTGGCCATTGGTGCTGTAACAGCACATTGGTCGGCACACTTAAATTTTTGCGAGGACTATGATTCCAAAGTATTTAGTAGATTTTACCCAATGGAACTATATGTGGGCTAAGGGCGTACAGACAATTATGATGCCTGCCAGAGTTAAGAGTTAGTGGCTGCTGTTTAGGATAAGGGAAACGTCTCACTTAACCGCCCATTTCGTCCCGGCGTCTATGTTATTTATCAAATCTGATTTATACGACCTACCGGAAACGTTTTCATCGTCAATAAAAATATAACATGTTGAGCTCAGTTGGTTAGTTAGATCATTAATGAAGATGGGCAACAGCAACAGCCCATAGACTGAGACCTGATGAACCACACTCGTTTTGTGAGCACATAAGGAGTGTGTTTCATCTATCTTGATAGTAAAAGACCCGTCAATAAGTAATGCGCGTATCCAGTCAACTGTTTCTTCTTATTCTCTGATGGCTGAAAGTTTGAGAAGCAAGATCCTGACTGAATCAAAAGCCTTACTAAAGTCACGATAGAAGACTTCTACCGCCATACCATCAAACATCCTCTTATTGACCTCGTTTAGAAAACAAAACAAGTTAGTCTGACACGATCTACCTTTTCGGAATCCGTATTGTGCGGCATTCAGTGGAGAATGTTTGGTTATGTTTCCCCAAATTTAATCGCGGATCTTACATAGTGCAATAGTGAGGCTACTAAAATGGTAATTTTTGACCGCCGAAGAAGCTCCTCCCTTATGGATAGCTACTACAAAGCCTGTTTTGCAGTCCGTAGGAATGGTGCCCTGTCTGAGGGATGTTCTAAACATTTTTGTGATCGACGCAGATAATCTAGAAGCTAGCAGTATAATCACACTTGGATGAATGTCAACGGGCCTTGCCGACTTGTTGTATGAAAGGCTGGCTAATATATTCTCGACATTATATACCTCGAATGTAAGTTCGGTGCACAGGGGGTGTTCAGTGAGTGCACACTTAATTAATGGCGCAGAGACATTCGAATTACCATTTCGACGTTGTACTCTTTAAAAATGCAAGGTAAACAAGTGAGCCTTTAATAGGCCTCAAATTACGGTAGAGCCATCGCCTCTACTCAAGTTACCAACTCCTGCTAGTGTTGATACTTTAGAGTGAACGCAGCTGTAGTATCGTTCCGGGTGAGTATTTGCCACTAGGGTGAGCCTCCTTTTGAAAGAGAACTTTGCACCACGTATCTTGGAACCTGCAATATTTCGCGATTCCTTGCAACGGGCCGAATTCTCACATGGAGGAGCATGCTTGTAACGTCTCCATCTTGCGTCGCGGTGACGTAGCTACGGCATATTGACCACTTTTGAGGTTTAAACCTTTCACCAACGGGTAAGAAATGAGCGAATCGATCCTAAATTTGAACAATGTTTTTCTTGAGCTGCCCCACATCTCATCCACATGGCCAACGTTTTGCTACGATAGAAGCTCCGCTACCTGCAGTGCGGCAGCAGGGCCGATCCTACTAAAGCTTAAGTGGTGGTTTAAAAAAGACAAGAGTAATTCGCAGACCAGCACTGCATAGTGGCTTTTACGTAACAGTGGCAAGACAAAATATTTACCGCTGCAGCATTTGAAATGACTAGGTCGAGGGTAGATGGAGATGGACCCTCGCGAAAGCTAGTTGTTTAGTTTAAGTGTTGGTGAAGTTCATTCGAGTGTAGTCAGTCCAGAAAGTCATTTGTGTTCCCTGGTGCATGCGAAGTTTAGTACAACCAGTTAATTTCGGAGTGAGTAAAATCAGCGTGAATTACAACACGTGATGCTCTGGCCAACAGAGTCGAAAGTCTAATTTGAGAAAAAGCATCTCCTTTCAAACTAGTGTTCGGACTACGGTAGACGCAGCTTAACACTATATGCGTGCTTCCATACATGATCATGACAGATATTATCTGCACATTCGCCGTAGATATAGAAATACTTTCGTAAAAATGAATAGCATGATCAATAAGGACCAGTTTCCCTCTCAGCCAGCTTATAAAGAGGTCTATCGCTTTTAATCGTGCTAAACCTTTCATCTTTTGCGGACTCTACATGGTCATCATTAGACAGCTCTGATTCCGTGACACCCACAATTTTTAGTGGGTGCCGTAAACTCTTTAGAGGTGTTCAGCCCATTTATTTATAATTCTACTAGCATTTATATAGAAGAGAACAGCAAGAAAATATGGGCTATACTTTTGGTGTTAAACGACGATTTTTCATTATGTAGACATGACCAAGCCACCGCAGGCGGGGCTGTCGTAGTAGGGTGGACATGCTCTTTAGACCAGATTTTGAAAGCACTTCAGCATTAGTCAATTTGTTCATCCAGGATATGTTCAAGAAACGACGGATGATTCGTAGATGGAGAGCATTCAGCTTCCGTTCGTGTCTTTCGTAAGTGGTCCAGGTTTCACTTCCGTTTAGCCGGTTCAGGTTGAAAAGCTTGCCATCACTTCGCGTGCCTAGGTAAATGCCTTCTGTTCTCGTCCTGAAAGCGTACTTCAGAAGCTGAGCAAAGGAATCGCCGAACAGCATGGAAGCAATAACACACCTTTGTTTGACGCCTCGGCAAATTTTAACGGCTTCTGAGCTGAAACCGTTAAAATGGACTAAGCCCTTCATGGCTGGAAAATGGTCGTGTTTCAAAAGATCTACTCTATGGTCAATTGCAATTAGGATGTTGACCATTGAGCAGACCACAGAGACGTTTGCAATAGAGATATGGAAGCTCTTGGCATTGACGCGGCAAGTTGGGAAGAGCTTGCTCTTGACCGCTCACATTGGAAGCATTGTGTAAAGCGTCATCTGCAAGCTGGGGAGAAGCAGATACAGTTCTTGGTTGCTGAACACATATGTGCAAAAGATGCAATACAACCGAGTTCTGACTATCATTTTCAGCGCTGCGGGAAAGATTGTTCCTCCCGTATCGGATTGCTTAGCCATTCAAAAAGCTGTAAGACATTAAAATTCATGCGATTGTGATGTACATACATGGTATACATTGACCGAAGGAAGCCAACAACAACGGCTACTTCCGGTGTTATGGTTACTTAAGAGCTCTTTATCCTAGGGTGTAGTACCTGAGGCTGCTCCTAGTTTTGGAAGGCCTTATTTCATCAGGATATACAGCATTAGTTTTTAAAACCTATGACAATTCCTGGCATGCAGTTTCATCTTCAAGGTTTAAGTCACTGCTGCTTAACCACGATTCATCCTCTAAAAGATGTAGAGCAACAGTGGAGCTATTCAATGTCACAGAACAATTTTCTCGAGGTAGACTCATCGTCACACTGGTGTCATTGACTGAGTTTCGTCTCAGGAGCGAATACGTTGAACAAAGATTTACAGCTTCCTAATTCTAATTAGGCTACAAGTTTTCTTGTGGGGTTGAGTGTCAGTTTGCATCACGCTCTTACCCTCGATGAGGTAAGGTTGCACAGATTTTGAGAGAAAGTAGTCGCGATCCCATTGCGTTGCGAATTCGACTACAATTGGCCGCGGCGATCTGGTAGATGCTTTGTTTGGGCCTCCTCTATAGTTACCGACCAGATGAACTCGCTTCAGCCGAATAGTTGAGCGAATTCCTGAAGCACAGAGTAGGTAGTTGACCTACATGCAATACCTTTCCTTACGAGCTTCTAGTCTCAGATGAAAGGCTTAACCTGCGTCAAGATAAAAACGTTTCTTGACAGTGTTGAGCCACCTCGATTTCTAGAGTGCATCACAGCAACCACTTTTCCCAAGTTGTGGACTTCCCAAGCAAGTGCTCCAGCTTCGTTTGTTGGCCTAGTTTGACCATCTCGATTTGCCCAAACTTGCTTTCAAGAAGCCTTGGGAGGACAGGCGGATGGTGACGGTTTCGACTTCTGTGGTGTTATGTTGGCAGGAGCAGGACGGGACTACAGACCTAGCACATGTTTTGGGCTTCCTAGAGGAACTTGGAGGAGAACGCTGACGCTCTTCAAAATGCTTATACTCCTTAACCAAATTTTCTACGGATTTCATGCACTCTGCGAATAGCTATGTAAGCCATCAATGAACTGCATGAACCTTGAAGTAAATTGGCGACAGTCCAGTGCATTTCGGATGTGACCAAATCAGGCACACGTCGCATTCTATACCGATAGAAACATTTTTCTCGCAGCTAAAGTAGAGGCAAAGAAAAGAATTTTGCATCATTTTGCACATTTAATCGATGAACTCACAAATTAATGTAGTTCGAAAATGGGTTCGAGATCAAGTTGAAGTTGAAGCGTTTGGAAGATATTAAATGGCAATTGTACACAGGCTATTCATTTGATGTTATACATTTAATACAAAGCACTGCAATATCGAATGTTCGGGTGTTGTGGTTCAAGCATCTGTTGTGTCTACGCTGCATAGACCTGTCCGCTGTGTGCGTTGACTCATTGATTTCCGATCGATCACTCACGCGCCACGCTTTTAAACTTTGTCCATCAATAATATAACACTGGTTTCGTTCACAAGTCCGGTCGTTTGTTCTTGCTGTTCTTTCGGGAATAAGTGCTTTGTGCTTACTTGTGAATATAACAACTGGCGTCGCGATTCACTGAACCTGTGACATGCTCAGCTCAGCTCAGCTCGTGCTCCCGATCCGCTTTGGGATGATCCTACTGCTCGTCCAACTGCTGAAGAGTGGCAGAATTTCAAACTATCTTTCAAGGATTATCTTAACATGATAACAATTTTCAATCCAACAATCAAGATGACCTGTGAACAAGAGATCGTCTTCTTACGTCAATACCTTGGACGTGAAGGTCAACGATTTTTCGAAGCCCAGAATCTGAGAACCAAAGCAACGATCAACGAAGTGTTCACTGCACTGGATAAATATTGGGGTTCCCGAGTGAATTTGTTTGTCACACGGTATAAATTTTCCCGAATTCGACAGGAACCTGCTGAATCATTAGATGCGTATATTTCGCGGTTGATCCCGGCAGTCCGCCTTTGCGAATTCAATGCAGTTCCCGCGAAGAAGGTAGAAGAAACCTTTCTAATACAACAATTCATTTCCGGCCTATCGGACGGCAGACTCCGGGAAATTCTTCTATCCGAGGATGCAAATAAAATTACTTGGGAACGTGTTCGTGAGATTGCTCGGTGCCGCACTGATATCATGGAGCAGAATAAATCGTTCTTTCATGCAAGTTCTGAGATATCACATGTGAAGCCAGCTTCTGCCCAACGTTCGAAATCATCGGCCATGAGCTGTTTCCGTTGTGGGAGTAACCAACATTTAGCGAACAGTCCATATTGCCAAGCTCGCAAAGGCAAGTGTAACAAATGTGGTAAGCTCGGTCACTTTGCTCGTGTATGTCGGTCTCAAACAGTTTCTCAAGTTGATACAAGTGACACAGACATGGTCGATTCTAATACAGCAACATCGGAAGCTGAACATATTTATGGCATTTCTAGTCACGAACTTACTACATGCTCTGCAATTGAACCCAAATTACCTTCTTCTGATATCCGTACAGTACATTTTTGCTTGGGTGACAGAATGATAACTTTGCCTATGGAATTAGATTCAGCTTGTCCAATAACAATCGTTCCGTACGAGTTTTATTGTACGCATTTACAGTCATTCCCTATTCAACCATCGAATTATGTTTTTGGAAGTTACTCGAAAAACCCTGTGCCCATTCTGGGATTTCTCAACGTGCCCTTATTTCTGGAAAGGGAGTTTAAATCCGTTGTTGCCGTTTACGTGTCGCACACTAACAGCAAACCGTTACTTGGTCGAAATGCTATGGTATCGCTGCAAGTGACCCCTTCTATTGAAAGAATGACGATTGCTGCGGTGTGTATTGATAAACTGGAACCTCGTTTCCCTAACTTGTTTCGGGATGAATTGGGACGAATCCCGAACGGCAAGCACAGGATAAATCTACGGTCTGATGCTCGACCTTTTGCTATATCTCAGCCACGGCCCATTCCTTTGACAAAACGCAGTTCCGTTTGTGATGCGTTGAGCAAGATGGTTGCAGATGATTTGATTGAACCCATACAATGTTCTGAATGGGTGCATCCCTTGGTAGCGGTTTGGAAGAAAGACGGAACCATTCGCATATGCACTGACTTAAGGATGCTTAATAAATATGTCATTGTGGAAAAATTTCCACTTCCTACAGCTGATGAATTGATTGTGAAGCTCTCAGGAGCAAGAATCTTCTCAAAACTGGACATCCGAAGTGCATATTTCCACATGCCTTTGACAGACGAATCTAGACCACTGACAGCCTTTCTTACACCTAATGGATTGTATCAGTACAAAGTTCTGCCTATGGGTCTTAACAGCGCTCCAGCAGCCTGGCAGAAATTTATCACATTAGCATTGTCCGACATACCCGGCTGCATTGCCTATATGGATGATATCTGTGTTTTCGGATCATCTTTGGAAGAGCATGAAATTAATCTTAATACAGTGTTGCATCGCCTCAATTCTTTGAACCTACGTCTGAACATTCAGAAATGCCAATATTGTGCTCAAGAAGTCGAATTTTTGGGTCATTTAATTTCATCCGCAGGCGTTCGGCCGAATGTTAAAAACACAGAGGCAATATTGCAATGCCCGAAACCACAGGACAGTGAACAGATCAAACATTTTCTAGGATTGTGTTCCTATTACCTTCGACATTTACATAATTTTGCCACAATCACAGAGCCCCTACGTCGGCTCACCAGACGTGACGTAGCATTCGAATGGAAGTCGGCTCAGGACGATGCATATAATCAGATCCGCCGGATGGTGTCCTCATCTCCCACAGTGTCTATTTTTGATGAGGGTTGCCCGACGTTTGTTACAACTGACGCGTCAGATGTTGGGCTTGGAGCAGTTCTGTCACAGATGCAGCAGGGGACTGAAAAAGTTATTGCCTATGCATCACGTACCTTATCGAAAACCGAGAGAAACTACTCCGCGGGAGAAAAGGAAGCACTGGCTTGCCTTTGGGCCTGTGAACGTTGGCATATTTACCTTTTCGGCCGTCGTTTCACACTGCGAACTGACCATACAGCACTGACAACCCTGTTGTGCCGCGGGAATAAAGGACAGAAGCCCATTCGAATCAGTCGCTGGTATTCCAGATTGTTAGCTTACGACTTTGAAGTAAAATATATTCCTGGATCACAAAACCGCGTCCCGGATGCTTTGTCTCGTTTACCAATGGAAAATGTTGATGAAAATGAAGATCTAACCGAGGTGACACTGATTGCTAATTTGGAGGTTAACCATCTGGGAGCTATAACACAGAGGTTGATAAATGATCATACCGAAAAAGATAGTTTACTACAAAAGCTTCGCGGATACCTCCAGACTGCTTGGCCAAGTAAGAAGCTTATTCCTGTTGAGTTGAATCCGTTCTATGCTGTGAGACACGAATTGTCTCTCGTGGATCATTGCATCACAAGAGGCAACCGTATCGTTGTTCCGGAAACTTTAATACCAACAGTGATTGCATGTGGCCACGAAGGACATCCCGGAATTGTACGAACTAAATCACGTATTCGTGAATACTATTGGTGGCCAAGACTGAATGCCTCAATTGAAGCTGCTGTTCGTCAGTGTGCATGTTGTCAACACGCTGATAAATGTGCCATACCAATACAACCCCCCATTCAACCGATTGACTATCCTATGCACCCTTGGGCAAAAATAGCAATTGACATCATGGGCCCTTTTATGCGAGCTCCGTCATCTAAAAGAAACATGCTTGTTACAACTTGCTTCTACACCAAATGGCCTGAGGCACTACTTTGTGGTGAGGTGACGTCAAAAACCGTGATCAAGTGGTTGCAGTATCTTTTCGCGAGATTCGGATTACCCGAGGAATTAGTTACGGATAACGGTCCACAATTTCGTAGCAACGAGTTTACAGAATTTCTCCGCTTCAATGGCATCAAGCACACTTCACCAGTGCCTTACAATCCAGCAGCGAACGGAATGGTTGAGCGCCTTAACAGAACACTGAAGGAGTCCGTACAAGCCATACAGTTGCAAGGTGATTCGTGGGAGGACGCCCTAATTCTGGCTTTATCAACATACCGAACGACACCACATACGGCCACAGGAAAAACTCCCAGTGAGCTTATGTTTGGGAGACAAGTTCGTACGAAGTTAAATGCCGCATTTCGACCGGCGCAGAGAATCAATAATGACGAGCAGCTTCGTCGACAATGTTATCAAAACAAATACAGGCGGCATGGGCAAACACTCCAACCTGGTTCAACTGTGCGCGTTGAAAAACAAAATTGGTTTAAGGGGGAGAGCGCTTCCAAAGCACCCACGAAAATAAAAACTGTGTGTACACCCGGCACTTACGAATTAGAGAATGGTACAAAAGTTAATGCCAGGCGTGTCTATAGTGCTTCCGGGGATCGGCCATTACAACTGCCCGTATGTGACAGAGCAACGCAGCAACGACAAGCTGGAGGGTATAGCCAATTGCGAAGAACGCTCAGGGTACGTAAGCCCGTCGACCACTACCAAGTGTGGCGGATTGGCTCGAACAGTAAAGTGGAGAGTGGTGTTGTGTCTACGCTGCTTGGACCTGTCCGCTGTGTGGGTTGACTTATTGATTTCCGATCGATCACTCACGCGCCACGCTTTTAAACTTTGTCCATCAATAATATAACACTGGTTTCGTTCACAAGTCCGGTCGTTTGTTCTTGCTGTCTTTTCGGGCATAAGTGCTTTGTGCTTACTTGTGAATATAACAGCATCCTATCTTTCCGATACTTCGAAAATAATCCAGCTATTTTTTTGATGCGTTCTGATATTAGCAATTCAGGAAACAATGTACGAAAGCTTGTGCGTAATATCAGATCAATTGAAAAAATCAGCTTCATATTTTTCAATGATATCCAGTTATAAATTTTATCACTCTGCTTTTAATTATAATTTATACCTTACCAAATATTAGTTGTTTGTCAAGCATTTATGATGACACTTACTATTTTATTTCCACCACACTGTACATACCAACCTGTGGTTATTTTTAAGCTATGCTTTTACACCACAATAAACCATTGAACCATTGAACCATTGATCCTAATCCAATGGCAGAGCTCATATTTGAGCCACGGGATCTAGTAGGCTTCCACAAGTTGACCTCGTGAATGAATCAGGTTCTGCCTCATTATTTTTATCCAACTGCAACAGAATTGAGGTGACGAATTCCTTGAAAAATTAAATTATTGCTTTGTGTTCTTTAGATTCTACACACCCGAATCGCCCTGATGTATACCTTAGAATAATTAATCCAATACATTGGCTTTGACATGCACCGGTGAAGAAATGTGGCCAGAACCCTGTTCCATTTACTCCATCATTTTCTTTATGATTAATTGACACAAGTTCATCCATAGAAGGATTTTATGTGAAAACTTGCCTGTTTCAATTATAGACACCAACCCTTCTTTAGTATTTTCACAGCGCAACAGCAGAATGTTTCTACAACGCACGTTAGATTTGGCAGTTTTTGCAAGATATAAGGTCGTTTTTTGACATTTGACATTTGATACCCGAGACAATATTTTTCCTTTATCAAGAAATCATTCTTAGATTTTTCTACAGTTTTACAAAAGGTTCAAGTTAATACGTTACTTCTCATTCTGATGCTGTATTTTGAGTTATCTGGGTCATAATCAAGCTCTGTGTCACCAGCTTTCTGACGGAATACCTGAAACAATCTTGTTTGAGAGTACCATATCTAACGTAGACGTTGTGTCCCGTTTTCAAATTTATATGCCTTATAACATCATGATAAATCGTTCTAATATAAAGTCACTCGAGTCAACTGACTTTGAAAAAGTAACTTTAGTTCCCAAATTTATTCTCAGATAAATATTATCTTCAATTATTTGCAACACGATACCCTGCCCTTATAATACATGTGATCGTATGAATAGAATAATACTAGGACTTCTCGCAGCATGCGGAAGTGAACGACTCCTTACAGAAACAGTAAAAGTGTTGCGTTCAGGTTTATTTCTTTAGAAAAAATCTTCATACATATCTCACACCGAAAACATTTTTTTCATTCATAATCGCAACTATTATATAGGCGCTAGCGATTAACTATGTACCTGGTTAATCCGAATGACGGTATTCTGTCATCTGATTTCGAACATGTGCTGCAATCTACAGCCTATGTTTTGTAAAGTTTCCTAAGTTTTCTATCCTGTATAATTTTCATTCCAATTTTCCCCTATTAAAATTACCACAGCTAAAACTAAGTTTTCGATTGCCGAAGAGTAATGCCCCAGTTCGATTGTAGATTGACCTGAATTTCCTTCATCTTTAATTAACAGCGACATCCACATAGTTCGCGTTTCTGTCATACAAACACGAAAAATGTTCATTCACTCACTCACTCAGCCCTCTCCGTGCCGGGTGGCACATGAGGCGAAGACAACTTCACGCCAGTGGTTCCGGTCTGTCGCTGCTTACGTTGCCGTCTGCACCGTGAATCCTTGTGCATGTAGTTCGCGTTCCAACGTTCGGCGCCAAGTTTTCTTGGGCCTTCCCCTTTTCGTTTACCTTGCGGACGCTACCTTCGTATGCGAACTGGGATCCATCCTGCATACATGACCGAGCAATGTAGGTTTTACGGGATATGGTTGCTAGCCCTAAGCCCAACACTCCTCCTTTCTCAGACGGGCTTGGGACCGTCCTTGGCGGAGTCATTGACAGCATTTTATTTCAGTTTTTCAATTATTATTTTTCCATGTAAAAATCATCGAATTTGATAAGTTAACCACTGGACATCGTATACAAAGAATGTTGAATTGTAGGATCTGCACCGGGATGGAAAGACAAAAACCTTGTTGATTATAATTGATCATAACTTACTCTTGAACATGCTTACCATTCAACATCCAAAAATGTAAAATGTTAAACGTCGGTGAATCATTCGAATTCACATACTCTCTGGGATCTCAGCAACTTTCATGGGCTACTGAAGAGAAAGACCTGGGCGTGTCGATTAGCAGTAATCTGAAGTCTTCACAGCACTGTTCTGTTGTATAAAAAATTCCAGCCAAATCTTAGCATTGCTCAGAAGGATCTTTGGTTGTTTCTCAAAGCAGATACTCCCACGTATAATTAACAGCTATATCACACCAACAATGGAGTATGATGGTCAAGCATGGTCCCCATCGTTACAAAAGGACATGACCTTGCTGCAACGGGTATACTACCGCGCTACAAAACTGGTGACCGGTCTATACAACAGGCCATACGAGGAGCGGATTGCAACGCTAAACCTCTTTGACTTTTCGTACCGTCGTCTCGGGGGTGACTTGATCCTGCTTTTCAACATTCTGTATACAGTGGATCACCCACTAGAACACCTGTTTCATCGGCAAGAAGCACGTGGTAGCAGATTCCATGGCTACAAGTTAATTATTCTATACTCCAGATCAAATCGTCGAAGGTTTTTCTTTGCTATCAGAGTCTGTTTTCCATGGAACTCCCTGCCCCCACACATCATTTGCGCAACAAGCCTAAACATTTTCAAGGCTGAACTTGACAAGTATATGTTGACCAAACCCAACCTTGCACCTGAATACACGTGCTGACTTTTCATATGTATGAAACATTTGTGTTGTTTTTTATGAATTCCCTATATTTTTAATCTGTGGTTACTGTAAAGTATTTGCTTTTTGGACCATTAAAACTTTGAATTACTTTTAATTACTTTGAATTACGTTATTGTTGGAAGACTATATGAATTGATACGTGATTACTTTAGCTACAGACACTTCGGAATTCGTATGAACGGCCTATTATTGAAGAAAATCGATGTCAATAGCTGTGTTCCACGAGGATCGGTGCTTGGATCAATACTATTCCTAATCTATATGAACGATTTACCAATACCAAATGATAGTAAGATGGTTCGGTTTGATGACGATATAAAAGTATGGAGGCGAATTTGCAATGCGAATTTGTAATGATTGTATTTTGCTGCAAAACGATTTGATTTCTCTGTACAACTGGTCATTCGAAAATAAACTGCCATTGAATATTAAAAAGCCCAAGATCATTCAGATCGGTCGTGAACTTGGCTTTTCCTATCCATACAAGCTCAGCGACAAAATCCTGGAGTACACCTTGAAAGAGAAGGACGTGGGTATCTGAATTTGTGGAAGTTTGAGAAATGGTCTAATATGCGAAGCCGTTTAGATGGAGCTAAGGATACCTGCACAAAGGAGAATACGAGGTGATCTCATCCTCGTATACAAATACATTCTACTTTTTCCCACCCCCTGGAGTTATTATTCCACCTTCGATCTTCCAGCAACAGCCGTGGCAATGGCTGCAACTTGGAAATACCACACTCCAAACGCAACTGGCGCTGGTATTATTATTCGGTGCGTGTGTGCTTTGTTTGGAATTCCATACATGCCGATTTGTTAAGCTCAAAAAGTTTATCCATATTCAAATCGAAACTTGACGATTATATGAGAGGTTATCCAAATTTTGCCCCCAACTATTAATAAATAATAGATAAATAAATAAATAA
>JACCGJ010025335.1:0-11873 GCA_013407085.1 Atriophallophorus winterbourni | reverse complement strand
GCAGCAATTGTAGAGTGTACCAAAAACCACATGGTGACGTGGTATATAGAATGAAAAATATGAAATTCCACAATCATTAATATGTAAAGTTACATACAGCATGTTTTGTCCCGCATTCATTGAGCGTTCTTCTTCTTCGTCTTGATAGACGACAGTGGGTCAAGCCCTTGTAAGCTTTGAAACGAAAACTTTAAGAAATTTTAGATATTCCACGTGAAATAAATTCTGACTAAAAAGATTCTCTAGAAATACACAATGAGAACTTAGGAATGCATACACCTCGGTATGTTTGCTTGTTCGAGTAAAATATTTAAACTTCCTTAAATGAGTCGGTGTACGATTTTCCGGAACCAAAATTTTAAATAACAGCATAAGTTCAAGTTCAAGTTTAAGTTGCACAGGGCTGATGGTGGCTAAAAGCCAATCACGCAATTAGATTTCCATCGAAGTTATGCCGTTGAGCACCCAGCACTTCGATATTCAGTATACAGTTTGTATGTTTCACACGTACTTGTTTCCGGATATCTGGAAAGGAAGGTAGGGGTTCTATTCACTAGCACGGTGAGAGGTCATCTATTCAGAAAACAACGCAATAATATGCGTGAACAATGTATGATTCATGAAATCACTAGCCCAGTCGAGGCACAGTGAAACACAGTCATAGACTGCATGTGGGCTAAAATGCAGTCAGGTTGCCCAGGCCTAGACAGATATGAGATAAAAATGTAGCAATACATTTTTTGTTTTTTAATTTTTTTATTGGACAATGTGCGGAAATATTGTACGCCATTTAGGGACTAATTCCCTTTTAAAGCTCAACACATTTGGAAGGTTTACTGTACAATCTGGGAGTTTGTTCCGGAAGTTGACCACACGGTTGCTGAAAAAGTGCTCACGTGCCAGCAACCTGGGCCTACCCTTGAGACGTTTCATAGAATTACCATTTGTAGCTGCTTTAGGGGCAAGTTTAAGGAGTTCAGTAATATTATCACCCCTCAGACCCTTGAGAATCTTGAAGGCAGGCTCCGTCTCTTTAGTGACGATAGATTGAGGGCCTTGAGTAATGCCTCGTGGGTTTTACCTGTCAGTCCCTTAACCATCCTAGTCGCAAGGCACAAAACCCTTTCCAGACATGCTATATCTTTTATTAGGTTCGGTGCCCAAAATTAAACGCAGTATTACAAATGAGGCTTCACGACTACTTTGTATAAGAGAATGAAGATTGAAAGTTTCGGCATGACAACGCTGAGCACAGTCTAAACAATTCTCTGCGAGCTTTATGTAGAGCTTCGGCACATTGAGTAGCCCACTTGAAATCTCCTGTTATCTTGATAAGGAGATCGTTCACTTTTTGAGCCGACATCTAGTTCGATTGTCGCTAAATCAGTCGTCAGAATGCAGCTCTCCTCAAGTTTAGTGGCAAGTCATTGTTCTCGTTATCACACTTTTCGTATTTTATTCCGGATCATTATGTCGCATTACAAACATTCGAAATCGTCAAGAACAGCATACCGTACTACATCTCAATTAAAAAAATGTTCGGTTGTTCTGGACGAAAATATGTCTACGGTTCTGACCACGGTACAGAACCTAGAAAACAAGATCGATTCCGTCACGGCTAAGCTGTCCACGGTTTCGAAAATTTGCAGTATCTTAGAGCCTCTTACCTTCCTACTTGACCCCAGTTGTGTATTAGACTCAGATTTACTTCAACGCACGGGTCGATTTATAGAGTCGCTATCTTCAGAAATTGAGCAGCGTCGAAGCCGTGCCAAAAACCTTATTCTTCTTAACGTGGCTGACAGATATCCTTTAGTCGATCTTAAAAAGATATTTCTGTCGCGATATGGCTTCCCCCTAGACTCAGCATCTGTTACTAGACTTAGAAAACCTCCCAATCGTAGTAATGCACCGATTTTAATAAAATTTGCCGACGAAAATTATGCGTCGCACATAATTAATAACCAACAAGTTTTAAAACTTTTACCGCAATTTCTAATGTGTTGATCAAGCCTGACAACACACCTTTACAACGGAAGTGCCTTCGCAAGGTTTCTAAAGTTGTGAAACACTCAACTGATATCGCCAACCTCATAGACTTGGATGTTGTCGATAATTCCGCATCAGCTACTGCACCTGAAACTCAAATTTCTGATGTTATCACTATCTCATGTACCACCACCCCAACAGCTAAATCTAAGTTGAAAATTGATGACGCAATGTTAACACCTGGCCCTAATAGCCAGGTCCCCACTAATTAAACCGTCACCGCAGGTTTGCAACCCTCATCTCGACATATAATAAAGCCACAAAAAACGTTCGTGCTGTCGGTCTCTAAATAAAATTAAACCCCCATACTACGTGGTGGAACGCGCATCAAGAGGAACCATACGGTCAGGCGAAATTTGAGGGACATATTCCATCCATTGGCCTTATATAATTATCCCTGCACGATTCGTCAGGAAGAGCGTACCACAAGTTCAACACACAGTACTTGATGGACAAAAAGAAATCAGAAGAGTTCAGCTGTGAAGTCAGGAATAGGTTCGAGGCGCTGTCGGAGTTGGCCGACGAAACAATAGAAAATCACTGGGCAGGAATACGAAAGACCTGGCAGGATGCGTGCACTAAAGGTCTGGGGAAGAAAGAGAGGGAACAGAAGGAATGGCTGACGAAGGGTACCTGGGAGAAGATTAAGAAGAGGAGGGATCTGAAGATGGAAATTAGCATATGCGGTGACCTGCAACAGAAGGCAGACCTCAAAGCACAATATTGGGAGACAAACCGGGAAGTGAAGAAAGGTGCTAGACAGGACAAAAGGAAATTTATACAAAACCTAACAGAGGAGGCAGAGCTAGCGGCAAAGCAGAATAACATGAAGAGGGTATATGAAATCACCCGAGCCTTGTCAGGGAAGAGTTCCAAACCGAGCAAACCAGTCAAGGACAAAAATGGAAGAACCATGACAAGCGAGGAGGGACAAAGGAAAAGATGGGTGGAACATTTTGAAGAAATTCTAAACAGAACACCTCCGCAAACATCTCCTGATATATCACCAGCAAAAGAATCCCTATGTATTAACATCAACCCCCCAACAATTGCAGAAATCATCAATGCCATCAAGTCCCTGAAGAATGGTAAGGCACCAGGCCCTGACGGCATCCCCTCAGAAGCTCTAAAGGCAGACGCGACAGCGGCAGCGGAAATGTTACACCCCTTCCTGGTGAAGTTATGGGAACAGGAGAGAGTTCCGGCTGACTGGAAGCTCGGGCATTTTGTAAAGCTCCCCAAGAAAGGCGACCTTTCCCAATGCGGCAACTGGCGAGGAATCATGTTGCTGTCCATCTTCAGCAAAGTACTGACCAGAATCATCTTGAAGAGATTGAAAGAGGCGTTAGACAAGAAACTTAGAACAGAACAGGCGGGGTTTAGGCAAGATAGGTCATGCATAGATCATATCGCCACTCTGCGTATTATCATCGAGCCATTCATCGAATGGCAGTCTCCTTTGTACGCGATCTTCGTCGACTTCGAAAAAGCGTTTGACAGCGTCGACAGGGAGACAATATGGAAGCTAATGCAACACTACGGAATCCCGCAAAAGATGATAAACATCATCTAACAGCTCTATGAGGACTCATCATGTCAGATCATCCACAACGGAAAGCTGACAAACCCATTCCCAGTGAAGACTGGAGTGAGGCAAGGTTGCATGCTCTCGCCGATAATTTTCTTGATCGTCATAGACTGGATTATGAGAAGAACCACAGAGGGCAGCAACACCGGCATCCAGTGGACCACCACCAAACATCTCGAAGACCTTGACTTTGCGGATGACATCGGCCTCCTGTCTCACAAGCAACAGCATGCACAGTCTAAGCTAACGCGCCTAGCAGAAGAGGCAGAGAAGACGGGCCTGAAAATCAACATGAAGAAAACCGAGGTGATGCGATTGAACAACCAACTACAGCAGCCACTGCATCTACAGGGGAAAGACGTGGTGGAGACTGACCGCTTTGTTTACCTTGGAAGCGTGGTCAACATTGATGGTGGCACAGAAGACGACGTCAAGAGCCGAATCAGCAAAGCAAGGGTAGCGTTCAACACCCCGCGCCCCATCTGGAAATCTAAGGCCTTGTCCCAGCGCAGCAAAGTCCGCATCTTTAACACCAACGTAAAAGCAGTCCTCCTCTACGGGTCCGAAACATGGCGGGTTACCCACAACATCACCAACAAGAGACAAACATTTGTCAACAAGTGCTTGCGCCACATTCTTAACATCAGGTGGCCTGAGAAGATTTCAAACACAGACCTATGGCGTAGAACCAACCAGAACCCCGTTGATAAGGACATCAAGAAAAGAAAATGGGGGTGGATAGGTCACACACTCCGCAAACCAGCTGATAACGTCACTAGGCAAGCACTAGACTGGAATCCACAAGGTAAAAGGAAAGTGGGACGACCCAAGCAGTCGTTGAGAAGATCAGTCGTGAGTGAAGCGAAGGATGCCGGAATGACATGGACTCAGCTGAGGATAGCAGCCCAGGACAGAGTTCGCTGGCGTGGCGTTTTTGCAGCCCTATGCTCCAACAGGAGGGTTCACACAGAGATTAAGTCAAGTCAAGTCACTAGTTTCTGGCTGTTTGCCATCATCAGGTGGATACAGTAAGATTGGTTTCAGTGAGCCTTGAAACAGTGGATAAATGGTAAACAAGGTTATATTTGAATGAAACTGTTTCATAGGTATCGTACAACGAATCACGATGTTCCAACACAGAATCACATAGTGATTCCTGGGGATGTGATTTCGGGGGATGTCTACAACATATCACTTTGTTCATTCATAAGCGCCTTGAGTGCTTGACCACGAATCACAATATGATTCTGTGTTTGAACATCGTGGTTCGTTGTACGAACCCTATGCAACAGCGACATTCAAGTATAAACTTGTTTAGTAGGTACAAGGTTGGTAACACTTCGTATCATTTCTGAGCATCAGATTGTAGAGATTTCCGCCCAATCGACCTTATTGACTGCCTTAGCAATTTCGTCCGCCTCAGCACGAAAGTGTTCGCTATTCATCTCTTTATTTCCACATAGTCTAGATCGACACTGTGGCAGAATCTAAAACGTGTTCCGCCAAGTCTAAATTTCGAATGAGGAATCGATATTCCCTCGCATCCCAGCGCTGTTTCAGGACACGCTTTCGGTAATCCTCGATTCTGGTGCGAATATCCCTGGATGTCTGCCATATGTAAACACCCGAACAGTCATTACAGTTGATTCTGCAGATTCTAATTGTAACATTAGATAAAGCTGTCTTATACTTTTCTAATAAGTTACGCCTATAGCCGCATGGCATTACGAACTAATCCTTTGTCGTTGAACTAATCCATTGGCGTCGCGATAGTCGAGGATATCCAAATCAAAATAAGAAAAAAAAACGCTTTGGCAGTGGTGGTTGCTTCTCTGCAGCTTTCTACCGAAAGAAATTCTAAACGCTCGTTAGCCACTTACTGTCCTGTGCAACTGAACTGAAATGAACGATGTCGGCTAGGCTCCAGGAAACACTTTTTCAGCCTTAGGGTTGTAAACTTGTGGAACATTCTTCCAGAAGAACTTATATCCTGCAATACCGTCTGTAGTTTTAAGCAGGGTTTGGACCGCAACTAAGGTAAGTTTTTTTCCTGAATACTCTCCTTAATTGCTATACAAGCTTATGTATTTCATCTTTTATCTTTATCCCGTGAATAAAGTGAGGGCTAGATTTCTCTGTGTTTTTTATTTATTATACACGATGCTACTTCAGCTGACCTCTCACCGTGCTTGTGAAGAGAAACTGCTCTTTCTTTTTCAAGCATCGGCTATAACGCGGTGCTTCCTAAATTCAACCTGGATAAACTCTTGGCTTCGCGATCGGCGAAGATTTCAAATAGACAAAAAGAATAAACGTTTTGGCAGTGGTGGGTGCTTCTCTGCAGCTTTTCATCGAAAGAATTTCTAGACGCTTGATTGGCGCGTTAGCCACATACTGTCCTGTGCAAACTGAACTGAACTGAACTGAACTGAATAAAATCTGTTTCAGAATGGAAACGTTAACCAAAACCTAATCTAACCGATTTTACTCAAATTTCTTCGCATTAAAAAACGAATTAAGGCTTTCAAATTCACAGTATTTCAACCTTTTAATTAAAAACAGGCCCATAGGAGTTTCGTTGCGAACCGAAGTATTTACTTGTTTTATGAACTGGTTGAATTACTTTGATTCAAGGTGGCTTTACAGCGCTAATTTGAATATTGAAATTAATGAATGATGGCTGAAGTAAACAATTTCACTTCTTCTTGGCCTTTTGTTAACATTCGTGTGATTAAGCTACATAATTGTTGTATTTCGTATGGATTGAGGCTTTTTTACTATGGGTATTTAAGCTTTAATTGTAATATGGGATTTGGCTTCAAATTTTGGCTGCGTTTGTTTAACGATTGCGTTGACATGGACAGTCATTTCATTATTTGCTCTGCACACCAGATTCCGATAATAATTTTATCATTTCAACTTTTATTTTCGTCTACGTGCTATTTTTGTAAACATATTATTTTTTATATTCGGTTGGCGAATTCAATAGTTCAATAGTTTATTACGGTATAAAAAGCGGGGAGCTTGTACAAACCGCAGGATGGATTGTGCGGTGGATCGAAAAGAAAAGAATAGTGAAATGTTCGAGTTTCCAAGGCCTTATAGCGGGCCACATTCGCGTTAGCCTGCACCATCAGTGGATTTTTGTGGCATTTGGACAGGTAGGGCGTCAACCCGGGACACCGCTACCCACCACATCCTCCGGAACAGGGTCAGCTGAGACTGCGTGTGCTTGGACTTCCGATACTGGGATCTGGAAGAGCAATGAAACTGGAGAAGTGTTAGAGGGGTAGTGACGAAAATGCAAATGGCACAGAAAGAGAACTTACCGTTGCCACGAGGGGGTATTAGTGTCTTGGGAGTGGGAGATTTCATGGAGGTGGGAATCGAGGAGACCTTTGAAAGAACCGAAAGAAGCGGATTCAAAAAGCTTGCATGGAAGAGCATTCCATGGACTGCAGACTCGCACCGAGAAAAACCTGCGGCGACATTCAAGTCGGCTTTGCTGATGTAGCAATTTAAGTCCATGTCCTCGGAGATTTGTGCTGATGGATGGGACGAGCAGGGAGCTGAATGGATGGGAGGGGTCGCTCAGTATCCGGTATGTAAGTATCATGTCTCCACGGAGAAGACGGTACATAACGGAGTATGTGTTTAATCTCTCCTCGTATGGCAAGTGGCGCATACCGTGGACGAGCTTTGTCGCACGCCGTTGGGCGTTTTCGAGGAGTGACATTTCTTGGCATAGCCACGGCCGCCAAGCCTGCACTGCGTATTCCAAGTGTGGCCGGATGTAAATGTTCAACAGAGTCGGGAAGGGAAACCGGTCGAACTTGCCGAGGGCGCGGCGAAGTAGGCCGGTGTTGCGGTTGGCTGCAGCTGCTGCGCGTTCGCATTGTGTTGTGCAACCAAGGTCTTGCTGAATGATAAGTCCAAGATCCTTTTCTTGTCGAACGCGTTGAAGTGTTGTTTGCCCCAAACGGTAGGTAAAACAAGCTGAGTGACGGATGGGGAGAACGCTGCACTTGGATGCGTTGAATGGAAGATAGTTTCGTGAGTACCAACAATGTAGGCGATCTAAGTCGTCTTGTAAGACACGGGAATCATCAGACGATTTAAGAGAGCGCCAAAGTTTGACATCATGAGCAAAGAGGAGGAACGGGGATTCAATGTCTTGTCCGATATCGTTGATGAAGATAATGAAATGTCTTGGACCAAGAACAGAACCTTGCGGTAAACCACACTTGATCGTATCATACTGGATCTGCTTTATTCACCAAACAACTGAACTCAATCTGTGGCAGCGATAAGCGACATTTTTCTGCATACTTCTGCAGATAACGTTCCGTGAGTAACTTCTTAATAAATTATAAGATTGTTCATCGGCTTCATTTCGTCTTCTTTGACCAACCTGGAGAATCTACACTTATCCATCTACCATTTATGATTCACATGCATCGATTTACAAAATACAAATTGTGAGACCCTCACATTTTATTTAAGGAGAAGTGATGCCTCCATTCCCTTATTTGTCTTATCAGAATTTTTCCTTCTATGCAAGGCTGTGAGTCGATATAAAACTACAAATGGAATACTGAGAAATTTGTTTTTTAGCCATATGATTTCACTAGCCTGGAATCCAGAAAGTGTAAGTAGTCAACTACACAGATTTAGGTATTGTCAGGTTGCACGGTTGTGTAATCGTACTGTTTTGCGGCTAACACTGCTACACTGATTGGTCAGCGGTAGTGAGCTACATGGTATGCATGTATGTATGAAAGCACAAGCCTGATCCAGGCAAAGTGCCACACAGTCAGAGACTGCACGTGGGCGATATTACTGTCAGGTTGCCCACGCCTAGACAGATATGAGGGGGTAAATAAAAACAGAAATGGCAGTGAGACTCCAGCGTGTTTCAGCATGCAGCTCACTACCGTTGGCCAATCAATTTAGCACGATGTTAGCCGTACAGCACAGAAATACTGCACGATTGCACATCAGTGCATGGTGAAACAAACTGTCTCATTATGATTTCTATTTTGTTTCTCATATCTGTCTAGGCCTGGCAACCTGCCAGTATCTTAACCCACGTGCAGTCTGATTGTGCGGCACTTTGCCTGGACCAGTCATGTGGTTTCATACTCATACTTCATATCATAATGTCGGGTTGAAAAAGTGCAGAGTGATGCGTAAATGTGATTTTGAGAGTACGGTACACTGTACCCAATGGTCGATTTCTCTCAAGCTTCCACTCAATTAGAGGGTATTAATCGCCGATAAGTGTCCGATTTCTCCATTTCTTTTTAAATTTCTCATTTGACGCTATAACGTGGAATTAAATACAGACATACTGATACTCATTTTTCGAATAAGCTGTAATACAAACCATTTTGACTAGGATTATAAGGACGACGTTGATTTCCCTTTAGATCGAATGGTAATGCTTTAGTTCATTTGTAGGGATTATACCGTATCATATTATCTTTAGAATGTGCTTTGTGCGTTTCATGTGAAAACCTGCATTAGGGAATATAGATCCGATAAATATTGCGCTAAGCTTTAACAACGACGAACTTGCGACTGTAAACTGTAATTCTTAGTTTGATATTAATAGCAACGCATCTCTATATAAGGTAATTTCATCTCGCAATTCCAGAGCAACTGTAGCGTTTCCTAACATAGATAATCTTTGAAAGTTTCTAAAATTCAAGGACAGAATCTATAATGTAAAAATTTTCGTGTTTTTTCCATTTGATTCAAAACAACGACGCTGAGAAAATAAGAATTGAAACGTTTGCAGGTCTTCTATAATCGATGTCTTTACACTACCGCTGGACTTGGCATCATGTTCAGTGGCGTCTTTTTGTACGCATCTTTTTCATGTGTCAAATTAATATTGTATCCTGTCAAGCGAATTGGTGATAAAGCTTGTCATGTTGCATGACAGTAAAAGCCGTCAGGAAGTAATCTTAGTAATGTCGATCCACTAGTTCACAACATTTAATTGATTGCATGTTTGGTTCGAGGTTAGGAACCTCATCACATTGTGCCCGTGTTTTATCTTTCACATGTTAGGTGACTTTTTAGGCGCGACCACTCCTCATCTCTGAGAATTTATCGTGTCATTGTTGTATAACAGTCAATCTCTCGCCACTTACTACAGATGTAATGCTGTCCATAATGCTTCAATACCAGAAAATTTCAGCAAAACTTCTCACTAACTAGAAAAGCGGCTTTAGACCACGCTTACTTCGCATGTTTCCATCAGATTCGAATTATAATTGAAAAACACATTCGTAAACAGCATTCATGTGTTTCGCTTTATCTTCAAGATTATCATTTTTTGTTGAACGTAGGCGAGATACTACCCGGTTGCCTACACCGAAGTAGGAGAGATTTCGTTTAGGGGGTCCCACCCCGAGCCTTTAGCGCGCTAGCTTTACCCACAAGGCAGTGAAGCGAGAGTGGTTCGCACCTATCGGTGGCCGGTGACCGACAAAGCGGTTCATACTCCCTTTTCTGGGAAATTTCCAGTTCGGAGCCCGATAACCCTGTTGATAGGTCGGTCACTGCAGTTTTTGCCTGTGCACCATACAATGTCCTTGGATAGGACAAGGGGCAGTGACTTTTGAAGCGGCGAGTTATATCCTCCGCGTCGTGATATCATCATTGAATTTTTGTGGCTTTTTATAGGGAGAACGCTTGCCAGGCGAAAACCCACCACACCCTCAGACACCACCGCCAAACCTTTCGCTGAGTTCGGAGAACCGAGCCCACCTAGCTGGCACCACGTGGAGGTATTTCGGCAAGCCAGCTTTTTTTTGCTAAGACTAGACTAAAGTTGAAATTTTGAAAATTTTCGAAAAAAGCTTTGTTCTTCTTCTTCGTGCCTTCATTCGGATAACATACATCTTGTCTGAGAATCCACTGTTGACACTGTAAACCCAAGCTTCGAATTATTATTTCAAGCTTCACTGGTCTCACGAATGACTTCAGTTATGCTCGCTCATGTCTCCCACATGTTAATGAGTGATACGACTTCAGAATTAGGTAATGCTGTCTATGAATACTACTTTCTCGTTGCTATATATTTCTGACGGATAGAATTTTTTCACTTTAATGGTTCTTAATTATCTCTTAATAACTTTTATTCTCAAAATTCATTCTTATAATGATTTTAATTCGTTCAGTAGTCAAGATTCAATCTGCTGCTGCACTCGATGTAGCGCACTGATGTGCTGTCTCTAACTGTACGGCACTTTGCCTGGATCAGGCTTGTGCTTTCATACCATATACCATACTGATGTAGAAACTCATGACTCCTTTCCGGATATTTGTCTTGAACGATAATAAAATGTCCCGTTAAACATTTGACACGTTATCTCATAATATATACATCCCAACTATCTTGTGTGACTGTTCAAAATTCAATGTAACCTGCTTAACAATTCTTTAACGTATGGATTACTGCTGCTAAATTGATTTGTCAACGTTACTGAGCTACACTCGGAAACACGCTGCCATTTGATTTTATATTTGTGGTGGCCTGGACAACCTGGCAGCATCTCAGTCCGTTCTTTAACTGTGCTGGACTCTTCTTAGATTGTGGCTTGTGATTTCTTACCTTCTACCTATCTGTTCTATCTCTCTTAGATATTATGGGAATCAAAAATGATCTGTCTTTAAACATACACCATATTATTACTGGCAATCGAACAACCAAATAATTTTGTTCGTTCGTCAAATAAAATATGAAGAACGTTCATTGTGCATGACACTTGAGTCCATATGTAGCTAATTTGCTTTGCCTGCCTGCGTCTTCCATTCAGCTGCATATTTTCTCGTTGTACCATATATTATAAATCCTGCGATTTAACTTCAGCCAAAACATTTTATTCGTTTCTGAGCAATGTCAACTGAGATCACGGAATCACCGAAAATTCAATTCTACGAATCTCAGCTAGTCGATGCTGCAAACAATTGTGATATGAACAAGAAATTTGATTTTTTTCATTTCACTTCTTTTCCATCCAACGAGCCATGCATGCTTGGTATTGATGAGGCTGGTCGTGGGCCCGTTCTCGGTAAGTTGTTCGCTTTTAGCAATTTGAGTTTTTGAACATTAAAAGCGATTTTCTGCCATGTTTAATGATTTGAATCTCGTATTCTTTTTCTTATGCACGGATACACAAAAAAGTACACAGCGATTCGGTTTATTTTAGTTTTATTCTCCGTA
>JACCGJ010025334.1:0-21393 GCA_013407085.1 Atriophallophorus winterbourni | reverse complement strand
ACCTAAACCCTGTTCGTACTGACACGCTTGGTTTGACAATGCTTCCATATCAAAAGCGAGACATTACCAAAAATGTGCACTAAGCAATTCATTGCAAGTTTTCATTTTTATGTATATTGTTTTATTCTTCTTTGGAACGGCGTGGTTGGTTCGTGAAGACCTATGCATCATTTTTTCGATGCACACATATTTTAATATAGAAATAAATAAATAAACAAGTTATAAACTTTGATTATTCACATATTCTTTCACAATACTAATGCTATCAGTCTAACAATAGTGTGAATCATAAAAAAGCATCGCGTAAAACAAAACGTTTCTTCCAATTTCTATACGTATACTGGTTTTTTATTGTCACCGAACTGATGACTGACAAAATCTTATCGCTCATCCTCGATAGTATCTTGTGTCTCCGTCAAAGTCGATCTGGTTCTTAATAAGCGAGTAAAACACCATTAGACCGAAATATCTATTACATGTTGTCAAGGCTGATTGGAAGGTGACTGAAAACAAAATGTTGCTATTGCCATAGACTAACGCACGTTTGTTTGAAAATTCGTGATGGTCACATAAAAAGAAAAGTTGGACCCAATTATGCATGGACGTGCAAGCTTTCTGAAAAAAATCACTGCATAATCAATCCGGGATTTGGTCATGATCAAGTTTTCTCTCATGCATGTGAGGTCAGACGGTAAAAGGCGTTTTGTCAGGGGGAATGTACATAGAAATTAGCACTTAATACTTGCGTTCCAACACCAAGCCTTCATTGTGATTTTGAATACGTTAATGTTCTAGAAACGTGATAAATTGTTATCGATGAGTAATTGTGAGATTTAGACAACCAACAGAAAATCAGAATTGATGTGGTTCGTTACAATTGGTGTGTGAATATTGATCAGTTATCGCAAAAATCACAGCGAAGTACACATCCGTTCAGAGAACTAGAAGATCAAACACGTAATTATTTGGGGACAAGCTGGGTGTGTGTGTGATGGAAATGCATGCAAATAAGAATTTTTTATATCTCCATGTACATGTGTTTGGGTACCTGTTAAAATATGTTGATTGTGTTAACTTTATCCAACAGTAGCTTACAAGTTCATAACTTTGTCGAAGTGAATTAATTGTGTAAAGCTTGGTCTGCATGCTGGGGAGGAGCTGATACAGCTCTTGGCTGCTGAACACAGATCACGTCGCCGGCGTGCAACTGATGCAATACAACCGAGTTCTGACTTTCGTTGCCAGCGCTGCGGAAGAGATTGTTCTTCTCGAATCGGACTGTTTAGTCATTCCAAAAGCTGTAGAACATGAAAATTCATGCGATTGTGATGTACATCCATGGACGACATCGACCGAAGGAGGCCAACAACAAATATTGTCAAATTTTTATACACATATTTTGCATTTGTATTGAGTTATAGGTATTTTTTAGTTCAACCGGAGAGAGTTCAACGAAGCATATTAGCGTTCATGAACCATGAATGATCACTGGTAAACCCTATCTTGTTTTCATGATGCCCAACAATATTATTTTTTACCTACCGACAAGTAGTAACGTTTTTCAAATTTATCCGTAAGACGGTTTTTCGCCAACGGAATATCAATAGTCTTCTCCGTGTTTCACTAGATAAATCTTAACTGCCCTCAGTGAATGCTTAAAATGTAGTGCTGACGAATTTAAATCGATTTTTACAAAGAAACCTAATTTCCGGCTCTCGGCACTGATTGCGAAGGTAACTAGTTTTATTCACCTTATACCAAACGAGTTAAATTAAATTTGTTTTCTTCAAAAAATAGCTAACTCAGCCGATAGTGATTGTACTCTACGCAGCTCGTTGTAATGACCTTGACCGTGTTTCACGTGTATTAGATTGCGGGATACTAGGAGGGAAAATAGAACCATTGATCCTGGTCCATTCCCAAGATACGTGAACACAGCGTAGACGTACTATTGGCGGTTAGCGGAATGTACAAATCGGTGTGGGGGTTTGGAATAATACTTAATCATGTTCCCCTGCCCTGGCTATCACCTCGGTCTGGCGCGAAAGCTTCTGTGTCATAAGTGAAGTGAAAACGCATACCCAAAAACTGCTCGAAACCGATTCCACTCAAATTTCTGCAATAGAATACCACGATCGTACAAACATATTCCAAATCGATTCCCAAACTTATTCTGTAGCAATTTTTGATTGATAATAATCTTACTTATTTGGTTAGAGCATCAATTTTGTATGTATATAAAGAAACAGCAGTAGAAGATGCATACATGGACCAAGTACATCATAGTTCTGCAATCCCTTAGAATTCTGTGTTCCTAATAGCTTGCGCAAAGTGGCAAATTTGCATATTCGTATCCGAAAGAATATTTTAAACGTTCAGAGGCGGGTTGAACAACTGTTCGATCTAAATAGTATTCGTTGTTCCAATTGCTGTTTAGCGATATATATGTTATTGTTGTTGGCTTCTTCCTGTCGATGTCGACCTTGGATGTACATCACAATCGCTTGAATTTGCATGTTCCACCCGCCTCTTTAGAAAAAGATTTGGCATGATTATTCAATCTGAATTAGGAAAGCCTATGCAATCTCGATTCGCTTACAGCCAAGCTGAGAGCAATTCGGGTCTCATCTACGTAGTTTTACATTCATTTGATAGCAAAATAATCTGCAAGTTGATTTCAACCGAGATCCGACTTTATATCGAATATGCTATATCACCATGGGATCAATTGTTTGAAAAAAGATATACACCTATTGGAAACTCGAGAGTGCAGAGCGACAAACTCGACCTGGGACTTTCTAGTTAACCATTCAACAAACGGCGAGGGGCACATTCTTCATTTGGACAGTGCTTGATGAAATAACCCATCAATGCAGACGTTTGTTACATCTTTCCCACAACATACATCTGGTGGATATCCGTCTCAACTGTCCCAACAGCATACCAGGTTAAACTGCCGCAAATACGCGTTTTTAGTTCCCAGTGTATAATTTTAGAAAAGTTTGCCTACTCAAGTAGTACAATCTGAAATTATTGACACTTTAAAAAGCACAAGATGCCCATATTGAAAAATTATTGTGTTACGTTCGACAATAATCTTTAAAAATAATTTTTGATATTTCTTTACCCACACTATGTACATTTTGTGGGTATTGTGAAGCATACCTTTTTACCTGCACATTATCAATGAATGTATATGAATGAACAACACTGGATGAGTGCAAACAGCACGAAACCGATCGTGGGGTGTGCCTGATGGAAATGCAAATGCAAATGAATATTTTGGAACACTGGATTACATTCGCGAAAATCGTTTACCATCTTTCCACTGTTTCAAGCATGAGGATAATGATCTTACTCTCCCTACCTGATGGGTGCGAACAGAACGAAACCGGTCGTAGATTATGTTCGTGAGAGAGAGAAACGCGTGCCAATTGGGGTCTTCTATGAAAAGTATTCGCTAGTACGCAATAAGAATGCAGCAAGAGCTTCCGTAGCCGACTGGCCCAATATCATCTCTGGCATGAGGTCGTGGTAAAATGGACGTGAAGTTCCTTTGTCCGTAAAGTCTACCCACGCAATTCGGAACCGGGGCCAGATTTTTGTGAATCCTTTGACAGGTGTGAATACACTTTAACGCCAGTCACGTTAACACATTGTCGAAATGCGCAACAAACGTGAACGTGCACGTGCAGTGGCATGGTTGACTGTCACTTCTGTCACTTTAAATGGCGTATGAAATTTCGTGGTCTAAGACACTTTGGCAAAACGTTACTTGATGTCGTTGAATTTCAGTCTCTCATGTGACATCTAATTTAACCATTGCGAGTGCTTCCTACAAAATATTCCTATAATTTAACAATTGCATGTTTTCTAGGAAATTCGCGCTAACGGATAAATTTCGCGTATTCAGATATGAAATGCATTCCAAGACTCACGAAAGGGCTAATTACACTAGATGGTGAAATATATCATGGTATATAGCTGAGAATTATTATTGAATGCAAAACATACTAGTCAATGTAAGCATTGAGTAATTTCTTTAAAAAAAATCTCATGGGTATCATATAGTAATTAAGTTGGCAAACTGTTCCCCAATTGCAAAATTCCAACAGAAAGTCGATAGGAATATGTTTGGGACCGATCGTTAATTAGATTTTTGTTTTTCTTCAAAACTAGCTTAAACTAACCCCGTTAGATATGTACTTTTACGCATGTGAGCCACTCTGTCAACTGACCTTGACCGTGTTCACTTGTATCGGATTGACGTGGATACACACTAGGAGGAAATCGACCACTGATCCTGGTCATTCCCACGAGACGTGACACACTGTAGGCGTACTATAGGTTGCTTAGCGTTAAGTTCAAATAAGTGGTGGTGGGTTGACTACTAATTAATCATGTTCCCTGTCCTGACTATCACCCTCGGTCTGGCGTTGCTTCTGTCACAAGTGAAACGTTACCCAGAAACTACTCTAACCGATTGCACTCCAACATAAAATGTTTTTTGTTGCGGTAGTATAATATGCTGGTCAACATCGACCGAAGAAAGCCAACGACGACGAATATGCTTCGTTGTTAAATGGGTGACCGCGCAATTGTGTTTTTTGTGAGAGGTGTAATCAATGTCTTCACAGAAGGGCTGGATAAGAATTAGTGCTCTTCGGTTTCGCCTATATTGGGCTGAATGTAAGATTAGAATTCCGAGGCAATTTGAATGTAAAAGGGACAACTTTATTGCCATGGGGCGCTAATATTCGTAACAAAAATCATTGGAGCGAAATAAATCACCTGGAACTTCTAACACAGAATCGAATGCGCATTAAAGTTGATAATTTCATTTAAGTAGAAGAGGACTCCGTTTCCCTTGTTGCATGATCACTTGTGTAAACCAACATATGCGGGACATTGATTTCGAAGCATGTAAGTAATTATTTATCTAGCTTTCTATCATTGCAATCCTATCCCAAGAAGCTGAGGTTGCGTGTGGATAAAGTTTATTCAACTTGCCTGAAAAGGAGCGAACATCAGTGTGGTAGCATAACAAAGATTACATTTTCAGAATAGACGAAGGAATTGCTGTAGTGGATTCGCCGACCAAGATGCGGACATCTACTCCGTGTTTTATTGGTCTCTGGTGCAATTAATTGACTGGATAGCGAATCATTCATGTCATTGCGCTTTAAGTCCTATGCGGCTAGAATTCAAAGTTTAGATGGTGTCAATTGTTGGTGTACATCGAGGTTTTTTCTTCTTTTCGTCTGTGCGAAAAGATATTTTCAAAGAAGAGGGTTGTTGAGCTTTCTTTGTTGGCTCTAGACGCATAATATAAATCATTAGTCTACTGCTTAAACCTACATTGCAGGCGTTTATTTGATTCTCGCTGGTTAAAACTGTTTACCCGTTGGTTTATCGGTTTTATGCTAGTCCTGGATTGCATTGTCAGTTATTTTGTTCTTTTTCACATCAGACGCTTTTTCGAGTAAAAAGGATAAATAGATTAAACAATTTTCGACGTCTTGTATAAATATGATTCATACACGTACAATCCTGTAGGACTACATACGAGGTATGTTTGGGTGTTTAACTCATCGAGTAAGCAAAGCAGGTTGGGCAGCGTTAACTAAGCTTTCGCTAAGATCATTTCATTGTTTCCTGTCATCTTTCTTGTGTTGCCTTAGCAACAATGCTATCGACTAAATAAGATGATTACAAATCTTTGATATTCCTCTTCGTGGACATTTTCATATTTAAACTCTTCAGCCCCGGCGTATACACCGTCTTTTTGAATTGAACACCACCTTTTGTTTGACTACTGGTCACATACAGTTTTTGTACTGAGTTGTTAGAAGGGAGTTCATTCAATTTTTGTTATAAGGTGTGTTTCACGGCTGATTATTTCTGAAAATTCGCATACACAAATAAAGCCACTTTTCTTCTTCTTCTACAGTTTCTTTGGAAGACCTACATTATGCATGGATAACATCTATACATTGAAACTTTCGCGGTTCAAAACAAGTAATGTAATGCACGAATATTTTTTCAAATCGTTCAAGGCTCTTCTCCACTGCGAAATCGCGTATGGCTATGGTTGAGTGGGAATTATCAGCTCATTCGAAATCCCGTCACACAAGCAATCATTATATGCACAGTTTGCCATCATTCGTTACATTAGTCTTAACAACTCGCGTAAACATTGATCGGGCACGGCATGACGCAATCTAAGGCTTACCGACTTTCCACAAATTTTGCACTTTTAACGAGCATCGACGTTGTTCAAGATCAGTCATGGATACAATCCGGTGAGACCAATAATCGAATTAATGAGCGACGAGGGTGTTAATCGATCGGTGAATATTTGTGGTGGTAAATTCAAACGAGTGCGATTCGATGCAACCGAACGCAAAAAAGGGATGCGTTTACGTAAAGCGAAGCTGCTACGACGCGCAGTACTGATGCGAAATGTAAGTAGTTCTAATCATCTTATACCTTAGTTAATGCAGACTTTTCTTTTCTTTCAACAATTGTTTAACCTTGATGAGTTGTCTGGAAGACTATGGAACGTATAGTGGCCAATGAGCTGGAGAATTCTGTGCTAAACTCGAGAAGCTTAAACGTGGAACAGAATGGATTCGGCAAACATGGATCATATGTTTTGAATCTTTTAACAGCGCTTGATCACTGGTGCAAGCTAATCAATTCAGGTCGTTCGGTTAAGTAGTTTTTATAGGCCTTAGAAAAGTTATAGTACCTGATCAATTGAAGAAGAATGGCAATGCAAACAGCTTTTTTGGGTAATTCGTCAATCACATTCTGTTATAACAGCTGATGCGTTCAATGTGTTATTCGACTCGCACTTCAGACACATCCTTGAGTATGGGCTTCTAGCTGTCTACAAACTAACTGCTGGAGACTGTAATGCGCTCGAGCGATTGCAACGCCCTACAACAAAGGTGGTTCTCGGAATTAAATAGTTGAGCTATGAAGAGCTTCAAACGAAACACGACTTGTTCCCGCTTGAGTATCGCCGAATCAGACATGCTTTGCTGATGACAAGGTGGATCTTGCTAGGAGAGTATGGTAATGAGCTGTCGAAATATTTCCCACACATGACGAATGCCAAAACGCCATGCTATGAAACTTGAGAAGCGGAGAATTCAACGGCTTGCTGCGAAATACACCTTATCCACCCTGATGGTGAACATATGGAATGCAGCAAACATGGAAGAACAGTTCAAACATGCAGTTGAAGGATTGCATGCCGGCTGTTTTGGAAAGGCATCACGTTTCCTTCCGTAAATGTTTCATTTTGTGATTCTCATGCTTGTCATCCCAGTATGACGGTATCTGAATGTCGGCCCTATGTATGCAAAGAAAAAATCTTTATAGGTGATCCTATGAAAAGAATTGATAGATCGAAATAAAGCTAATTTATCCTTGAGTTGCACGAAGTCCGAGCGAAGAGTTTACTCTAGTTAGATGACACAAATATTGAAGAATCGTACAAAATTTTATCTGTCGCTTCAAAACACTCTGCGACATCAGGTACACATTTCGCATCTCGCTAATTTTTTGCTTCTTGGTGCGTGGAACAGAACGAACTCAAACTAACGTCATTCGAAAATCGAATGAACCAAGCACGTCAAGGTCATGAGTATCGGATTCACGTGACAAAGACCACGTGATGTCCGGTGACTAGGAGGTCGATCAGATTGGCGAGAGAAACAGCTTGAACGGCCATAGCACTTTCGATCTTACTCTGAACGATTAATGAACTAGACAGTCACCCATAACCTAGAGCGAATCAACTGACTGAAATGAGTGGAGTATAGGATTAGCCTAAAACATAACGCTCAACTGCTGACACTGAAACACGGCTAATTACGAGAAGCAAACACGAAAGCACATATTTATGTGCCTTAAATGTGGTTGAACATGAACAGGGTGAAGGAAGTGGAAAATATGGAAGTTACAGTCGAAACAGATGTGTAAAATTCACATATTTGGCAAACATTTTTGATTGATCGATGTTTGCAGTTTCACCGAGTTCTATGCTTTGGATTATTTATTCAGGGCCTCTTTTTGGCAAATGTTTCCTATATCCAACTATCTTGTAAAATGAATATAGATGATTTGAGCATACTTTGAGCACAAAGATAAATCATTTTGACGATCAAATTAACGAGATATCTGCTTTTTACTTTAAAAGGTATTTCACTCATTTTGAAATTTATTTTCATTGATAAATGATTCTGAATGCTCAGTACCTCGGCAATGATTGTTCAAACTGATGTGTTTTTTAATTATTATGCGTGTGTTACTATTGCGTACGATCCGATGCTTGAAACTGATGAATTATGGCTTCAATTAAAACTCATACTGTTAATTTGGCTAGCACGTAAAGTTTAGTTTTGAAACGCTTTCAAATAATCGAATTACGAACACACAGTTTAAGTGAAAAAGATCAGACAATTCGCACAGTTTCCACTGCATTATTTGATAGCTTAAACACGGAAAGAAAACATTACCCCAGTGTGTGCAGTTTAACTAAGAATGGAGGAATAGCGGAGGTTTTTATCAAGTTATATCATTTCACAGCTCACTATATCCTCCATGAATTCACACATATGAGTTCTAAGTTGCTCGGCTATTGCCCAAGCACCTCCCACTTGGGCAACATGCACCACGAGTCCATCAAATGTAATGATGCACGATAAACAACAATAAAAATCGTGAATTCCGCTTGTAACGAACTGAAATTTTGCATGGAATTATCAGCTTTTATTATGTTTCAAGTTCCACGTTGTGTGCTCATTAGATTAAACTTCACACAACCAGTATCCGTTTTCTAAGAGAATTGGATCACCGAAGCATAAGAACAGCCACAGGGTGTGTAAGATTATTACAACAGCAAGGAACACATCATACCGGAATAAACGTCTATTGTCAAATGTGGGGATCATATCATTTGCCACGATTTTCGCATGCAAATAAATATTGGAATGTGATAAGCGCGCTAAACAATATGAAACATATTAGTTGTCATGCACCAAATGTATGAAGTTATTCACTTTAAAATATTCGGTGATATAAAAGATCATTTTCCCGAAGACTCCTTCTCGTTCACGGTTTCTGGTAGGAATAATGTCGCTAACAATGCAAGCAATAGTAAAGCTAAATATACCATCATAGGGGATCCTTCGAACTAAACATCGTTCAATTGGTTCACATAAGGACAAAACATCGTGCCGATCCTGGCAACACCGAGAGCTATTCCAAACCCACTCGCCCTTATTTCGGGAGAAAATAATTCCGGGACATAGACAAATATCATGCTGATCGATGTGTTGACCAAGCCCAAGCACATGGTTACCGAGGTGATTTTCAACCAATCGTGATTTAAGAGCATGCGGGAGAAATTCAACACACCCATGAGCAACGCGACGCAGCTAAGAACAAGCATCAGTAGCAACGGCCGCTTTCTGCGTGAACAGATGCGATAGACGAACATGAAAAGGATGTTGGATGGAAGTCCGATACATGAATTGACTAATCCGTTAAAATACACGGATCCTTTCAACTTGTTCGTGTAGAGTAGTAGACCAATGAAATTTATCAAAGTGCCACTAGCTTGTATGGCAGATAAAACAACACACATACAAACCTTTAACGTCCAGCCGCTAGATTTTGTATCAGATTGATCGATGCGATCAGGCTGTGATTCGAGTTGAAATCGCAAACTAAAAGTCAACGTGTTTTCACTTTGAGACTGCTTTCGCCATCGACTATTTATCGAATATCCATTCTTCAATTCCTGCACACATTCCATCCAACGTCCACGAGATGCATACCACTTGGGTGATTCCGGCAGCAACCATAGATAGGCCAAACCGAAGAGGTTATTCCACATGGAGGCAGCGTTTAATAAACGATACGAAAGTAACACATACGCTAACAGGGCCATTTGAAATCGAAAGATGAAATCCACCCCAATGTCAAGGATACTACAAAAAACTGATCGATATTTTGGGGCAGTTAATTCCAAAAGCAGTACATGACCAACGCTCAATTTACCGGCGCTACCAATCGCAACCAACATGCGTGAAATGATGTATCCATAAAAATTTGGTGAAAGTGATATTCCACAAGTTCCAACTATCTCCACCAAATTAAGTATCCACAGAGCCATACGGCGTCCAAATTTATCCGCGATGAGGCCGGAGGTCAAAAGCCCGAGCTTCATTCCTAACATATAAATTGACTCGTCAGCTTGTATTAACCAAGATTTTCCGCAAACGAGTTTAAATTCTTTCATAATGTTTCCCGGGTAATGTTGGGGATTCTCTTCGAAGGTGTATCCAAATGGACACGGTTCCATATCCGTCCCGGTGTCAGCGGCATCCGTACTGAATAAGAGGGTCAGGCTAGTCGTGTTCCAGGATATAGCGTATCGTTCACAGCTTGATTTAATCGTTCCCTTGGAATTTAAAGGGTGTATATGTGAAGCGACTGTGGTGAAATTTATAGAATGTTTTTCGATAAATTGCTCAATTCTCGGTTCCATTGTACATCGATATAATCCAGACGAGTGTGCATATATCGGGAATGATAAAGGTGATGTTGTGTAGATAAGTAGAAGTATTGTTGTCGACCACTGCCAGATCCCAAACGGTTGAACCACTTTGGATAGAGCATGATCAATATCAATATGCTGTTCAATGACAGGCTTTTGCATCGAAACGTTTACTACATTGCTCGACCGAACTACGCATTGCTTTCATGGTAGAAAGGGATCGATTGAATTAATCGAGGAGCGAGTGCAGTCAGCAAGACTTGATTTTATCGATCAAAGACGTCATATTACGAATCTGTTATGCGCCTTTGAGTTACCACTTATATATTGGCGCGAAATTAATCCAGACATTACTTTCAGTACATGTTGAAAATCACAATTTTTCATTTAACAAATTTTGTTATTAACAAAGACCTCATGTATGATCACGGTACAATCGGTGCACTAGCATTGATTACCTGGAAATTATGAACTAAATCTTCAAAACAAAACTTTTAGTTAACCATTAATTTTTCCTATTAGTCATGTCGACACTTGAAAAAGTTAATATACGGTATGGTAACAATAGCCACTGCAGACTATTGTCTGTACAATGTATGCGATTTCAGAAAAAAATTCTTCTCTCGCAAAAATATTTCGGGTAGTAAAACATTAGCGAGGTAATTGACCTGATCTGCAAGTGAAGTAGACGAAAAAAGTAAATAACCTTGTACTTTAGGATTTCTGACGGTCATTTCTTGTTAGTTTAATTTAATCAGGCGAGTTCGTACAGGCACACATCCTTCCTACTGACTTGGCTGCACGTTTGATATATATTTATCAGAGGTAGTACATCTTCATCTCGAATTAGCACATAGAAACTCATGGCATGTTATCAACCTCGTGATTTCAAACAAAGAAGAGAAAAAATTACTTAGACTTTACTGTTATATTCTAAGAAAACTTTAATCTCTGCATGAACCTGAAAACGTTTTTGGTTGAGCACAGTGGAAATCAGATAATCGACTGTAGTTGTTGCATATAATAGTTTTGAACTTGAATTTAATTATTAAGCTATTAGGACCAGAGGAATTTGTATGTATTAATGAACACCTCGATAGATCTCTAGATATATATTCGTACCGTGAAGGTGAAAAGTATATTAGCGACGAGCGCCAAGGACGGTCCCAAGCCCGTCTGAGAAAGGAGGAGGGTTGGGCTTAGGGCTAGCAACCCTATCCCGTAAAACCTACATTGCTACGGAAACGATGACAACAGATCCGTGGTTCGGTCATGTCTGCAGGATGGATCCCAGTTCGCATACGAAGGTAGCCATGCACTGGCATCCGCAAGGTAAACGAAAAAGGGGACGGCCCAAGGAAACTTGGCGCAGAACGTTGGAACGCGAACTACATGCACAAAGATTCACGGTGCAGACGGCAACGGAAGCAGCGACAGACCGGAGCCACTGGCGTGAAGTTGTCTTCGCCTCATGTGCCACCCGGCACGGAGAGGACTGAATGAATGAAATGAATGCTAATCACAAGCATTCGGATATGCAGAACACTCCCTCTGGTACAACACAAGAGCAGTAAGCACGAAAAGCACAGTCGACAACAATCGCGAACCCAAATCTATTCGGCAATCGGAAGGATGGCATTAGGACGTTTCGAGTGATAATACCCTCGTAAACCCAAGGAGATGGACAACGTCAGCAACGATGAGCAATTCGTCAAGGTCAGTCAGCTGTTTGACACAGCAGACAAGAAATTGATCGAGAAAACAGATCGAAGTGACAAACGAGACAGAAATGTTTCATGGCAGTGTTGTGGTAGCCTAATTTGCTTATCTATGATAGGCGTGACGTGTTGTTCTTTGTCTTGTGCGTAATAAAGGCGTTTGACCAATCGGCTCTCCCTTGTGTTGCGCGATTCGAGTGTGAACGCAAATCGCGTTGAACCGGTTGACCTCAGGGATCAATCGAGAAGCATTCGTCAAGTGGCTGTGAAACACGGGGGGGAATCGTGGTTAATGTTCGAACGACGAAACGGAAATGTTGTGGTGTTCAACACGTTAACTTGAAACTGCCTGACGTATTCACTTTCGGCATACCCCACTCGATACACTATAGATCCTAAATACGTCATCCATTTAATATGAATGGTATATCATGCAATAGTATTACTATTAACTACATAATAACAAAACAGATGGTGCCACTGTCGTCCACTGTTTCGAATTAGTATGATCATAGTTCAATAGCATCATCTAATTTAAGTCTCGTTATTTGAGCCAATAAGTATTAAATTTTTTTTCTAAATAATCAGTAAAAATGACATATTTGAAAAGTCCGTAACAAGGAAAAGATCATTTAAATATCATTTGCAATTTATCCGCGCAGATCCACGCAAATGTACCACAATGAAAAGAAAATAAAGCTACCGGCATGTCACTTAACTCTGCAAATAATAAAATAAACAGCAAACGGTAACGCTATTCTCTTTTAAATGAAGGAGCCTATATGTAAGTATAACCACAATTCTGCAGTATTGATGTATTGAAGTTTACAACGTTTTAATTCTTGATTGTCTGTTTTCTACTAGTAGTTTGTGCTATTTATCGCGAGTGTAGATGGAAATATTGTCTTTAATTTCATAACGAAAATACTGCATTAAATGGTATGACACTGTGTTATTGAGCAACTTAATCTTAACCGAATTCACATGAAGATTTGAAAATAATTTTATTTGAACAGAAATGATCATTTTCATGCATTGCCATCACACGCACACACACACCACGAACGGATTCGTGTTGTTTGCACTCATCAGGTAGGGACAGCAGGATCTTGAACCACATGCGCTGGAAACAGTGGAAGAATGTCAAACAAGTTGCGCCTGTATGCCACAGTAGGATAAGGTTGGTACGAACAAACTATCAATCGCATGTGTCCAAAGACATGTAGATATGTTTGAAAGCATGATCATGAATAAAAATAATCCCTTTGCATACAGTTCCATCACACCCCCAGCCACGATCAGTTACTTGCTGTTTATACTCCGGGACAGTAGGGACAGTAGGATCAGGATCTGTGTGCGCTTGAAACAGTGGCCGAATGTGAAACAAGTAGTGCTTGCATGCCACTGTTGGATAAGGCTGGTACGACCAACCCGTTCAATCACATGTGTCTAAAAACATGTTTAATGGGGTTAAACCCATAACCATGAACCAAAATATTCATTTGCATGCATTTCCATCACACACGGCCACGACCGGTTTCGTGCTGTTTGCACTCATCAGGTAGGGACACTAAGATCAGGATCCGCATGCGCTTGAAACAGTGGAAGAATGAAAAATATTCCTTATCCAAGAGTGCCATACAAGCGCAAGTTGAATTTCTATTTGAATTCGATCTTAAATTTATGTGATAGCTAAGTTTTAAAAAACACCAAAGTTATTCGAATTGAATCCATTGAAAAACCTTTGTGTTTATTTACTTGTTCCGACACTCGTTCCAAGAAGTTTAGAAGCGTTTATTAAACAATTATTCATTTTACTCGTTCTTGAACAATTTATGTAAGGCTCAAAATCATAAAATTCACATCGCTCAACTTGTATGCTTCGCGTCAATTGAGTTGAATACTATAAGCCGAAACACAAATGATCCCAGTATGAATGATTGATCGTTGATGAATAATACGTAAACAAATATTGGTTTCCAAATGTCACCAGGAAGCGGTCAATCTTCCAAATTCACCCCACGAGTATCCGGTAGCAAGAACAGCAATATCACCGTCAGAAAAAGTGCAGCCGCATAGATGATCAACGGTAATCCGTGCCCAAACTGATAATCCAGTTCGTTGATGAAGGTACAGAGCATAGCTCCGATTCGACCCAGACCTGCTACCATACCGAGACCAAGAGAACGCATTGACGATGGATAGAGTTCAGGAATGTAAATGAATAGCATAAGCGCCGTCGCAATGCAACACATCAAGGCCAAATTGGATGTAATCGAAAGTACAATATCGCCATGTACTTTTCCCGACAAGGCATATGATCCTCCGATGATCAGGGAAATCAAAGCAGCAATGTAACAACCTATCAACGGTCGCTTTCGCTGACGAATCGTACAATATAATAGCGCAGATATTGCTAACGCGGGCACAGTCGTGGCGGCATTCAAGCAACTCACAATGTAAATGTTGGCACGGATCAACCTGGCGTACAATAAAATTCCGAAAAATGTCATAGTTTGACAAATGAATATCATGATCCCGAGAGTAGTTATAATGGCTAATTTTTTAGTTGAAAAGCACTGAGTAATCCCACCGAAAATACGTTTGCAAATCGGTTTTCGCTCCAGTTGAATGATTTTGCGGTTTGGATTAGGTGTGGCTTTGCTGAAAGTTTGTAACAATTGATTTATCAATGTGGGATTTGTCTTGGATTGACAACACACGGAATTGATGTAACAACCATTCTGCAGGGATTTTAAAGCATGTATGTCTCGGTTTTTGGACAGAAGCCATCTCGGGGATTCTGGCAGAAGAAAGATGTGTAAAACAAAGAACAACGAGGGTGCCATTACCGCCACATTCAACCATCGCCAATTTGGTATGTAATAGGCGAAAAGTGATATTAATGCACGCAGAATAAAGTTATATCCCAGAGACATCAGACTTGAAAAATAAGCTCTGTATTCAGCAAGCGTGAGTTCGATCATAAGCACATTCAACACCGTTATTTTACCAGAATTGGCGGCTCCAATCACGGCACGAGACAGAATATACACGTAGTAGTTTGGGGCCAGAGAGGTTCCAATTGCGCCCAATATTTCAATCACAGACATCGCTATTGACGAACGTTTTCGACCGAAGTAATCTCCAGCCCATCCTCCAAAAATAAATCCAATCATCATTCCGAACATGTATACCGAGGTTCCCATGGGAACAAGCCAATTACTCTCACAAACTGTATTGAAATCAACTACGACACTGCTTGGATATTGTAATTCATTAAGTTGATAAACATAGCCGTTTGGACAAGGTTGTAACACATCGGTATAGGTTAAGGTGTAGTTGCTCAGCTTCATTAGTCTAATCCATTCGAACAAGGATTGATCCGTCCAGTTGACTTTATATCGCGTGCAACCTTTCATGGTTTGCGCGTGTCCAACTAAGTCATCATTCCATGGTCCAACAATAGCCGCTGCTTGATCAAAATTCAACTTTTGCGCGGCCAATACCTGCTCGATCTCTTCTCCCATGTAACATCGTTTTAAAGGGATTGAATTTGCGAAAACTGGATATGTTGGCGTCGATGGTGTACCAATGATGGCCAGAAAAGTTACCATAAATTGCCATAGTCCACAAGCGTAAACGGACTTGCGAAGCAAGCGATCAACGTTCAATTTGGGCAAAGCGTTAGTTTCATCCGACACCTCGCTTTCGTTTGGAGGCTCTTCCTTATATTCAACTTCCATCGTTCGGACTTGTGTTTCGCGCTGCTGATTCCGACTTGCGGTTTAATAAATAGTGACGCTGGACTGCTTTAACGTTGACAGTTTAAGCGCGATCAGGGTGGCACATACGGTGTGACAAGTTGCTACCACGTTTTGACAGTCGTGCACACAAGGCAACGTTCGCGGTTCGTTTTAATAGTGATTTCAGTCTGGAATCGGATGCGTTTTTCAAATTGCAAATGAGTTAACCATTAGATTCTCCAGGTGAATACAACCGATGCGTGATTATAAACAGGATATTTTAAGGTCAATATGAAAGCTGATTTAATGATATCATGCTGCATGTTACCTGCAGTGAGACTATGCCCATCATATTTTAGCTGTATCAAAAGAATTCATTTCGTTAATAATATTTCGCTACACTCAAACGCGAAATTTGTTACGAAACAATTATAATTTGATATAGACCTTGATGGCCTAAATGTTTACTCAGCGAAAACTGAAATTTGATATGCATGCAAATATAACTTTACAATCAGTTCCAGCTCTCCCTGAATTTCTTGGCGAGTGTTTCTTTAAGGCACGTATAATTTTTACCACGCGACAGCCAAGCGGTAAGTCTACATGATTGGCACTTCCATGGTTTACCAGGTTGCCAACACAGGCTACGGTCAGTGATTCATTTGAGTGAATCAATTGTCTTGATCTCGCCTGTCTATCTTGAAGAACTCACGATTGGTCAAGAAAATGTCATTTAAACCTGAACACTGTTCGTACCGACACCCTTGGTCTGACGAAGCTTCTGTGTTCAGAAGGGAAACGTTACCAAACACTTGCTATAACCGATTGATTGCAAACTTTCTTGTCATCAAGTATGCATTAATTTGAACAGGTTGGGGAGGCACATAGGCCTGATTACTCCAAATAGCAAAATTCCGGTTGTGGGCTGTGAGCTTGTGTGGTAGAAATGCATGCAAATATGTGTTTTTCAAGCAAGCCAGTTGTGTGTAGATGCGCACGGTTGAACAAGTTAGTCTTACTAACCTTATCCAACAATGGTTGCAAAGTTCAAAGTGTATTCAACGTTTCTTTATTGTTTCAAGTCGTACGGATGCTTATCGTACTGTCACCATCTGATGAGCTTAAGCAACACAAAACTAGATTTGCGCTTATATGCCACTTTTGGATAAGTTTAGTAAGATCAACCAACAGAAATGCTCATTTGCTTAACTTTCTACCGTATGGTGACCGTGATAGAAATGAACGTTCTATCACAACACTCTTCGTGATATGTGTGGGATGGGAAAAATGCTTATATATTCTATGTCGTTGCTGATTTCTAATAAATGCGCATCAAGTGTACAGCGAATTAATTTACGTGAAACTACGTTTGAGGTTACATTTATTGTTATATAGGTTTTGCATATCGCAATGTAGAGATACAGCATCACCAAGACACCCACGGTACAAACCTGATTTCAATTTGTTTGCGGTGCGTCAGGAAAACTGTACGTTAAATTTCGTGCTTCCTGGATGTTAACGTCTATACTAACTGTAAACAAATCTCAGGCTGAAATTGCGTCATACAACATCATATCTATAATGATCTATGAAGATTTGATTTTTACAAGGTTTTAACTTTTTGGCTCAATATATTTGAAGCTCTGTTTAACCAAGTGGAGATAGAAAATCAGGTTAAAACTCTATGAGCTCCCTCCGGTGACCAACATATGTGGTCCAGAATAGCATCAAGGTATGTGGAACCTGTATAACTCCGCCAAGGACGGTCCCAAGCCCGTCTGAGAAAGGAGGAGGGTTGGGCTTAGGGCTAGCAACCCTATCCCGTAAAACCTACATTGCCACGGAAACGATGACAACAGATCCGTGGTTCGGTCATGTCTGCAGGATGAATCCCAGTTCGCATACGAAGGTAGCCATGCACTGGCATCCGCGAGGTAAACGAAAAAGGGGGCGGCCCAAGGAAACTTGGCGCAGAACGTTGGAACGCGAACTACATGCACAAGCATTCACGGTGCAGACGGCAAAGGAAACAGCGACAGACCGGAACCACTGGCGTGAAGTTGTATTCGCCTCATGTGCCACCCGGCACGGAGAGGACTGAATGAATGAATGAATGTGGAACCTGTATCACGATATCCGATAGCACACTAAAGTATGTACATGTTGATTATATTACGAGACGTTAAGTGGTAAAAATCATATAAATGAACTCAATTGAATTATTCCTTCACAAAATAGATAAACCTTCGAAATAACGACATCAAAATTTCATTTCAATCAACTCTCAATTGCAACCGCTAGAAATTTAATCACTACAACTCGAAAAGCAAAAACCTTCTTGACAAAATTTGAATTGGTTTTCAAAGCAAAAGTCCGGTAACATCAGGTATGTTCAAAGTATCCATATGAATATCGATTGATTGAAATGAGAAGGACTTTGCCAAACAAATCTTGATGGCATATTCGCCCCAACGGTGCTCAAACCATCTAAAGGGATCTCCGACATTCCGCATGTGATGTTGTCACAATAACACCAACATCATGTTCGCAGTTAGCAAGAGGACCTGACAGAACGCTTTGTGTGCGCTGTTTGACATGCACGTTCGATGAGAAATGGCAAATGTTGAACTTGATCGGTGAACACTTTATTAATTCGAGCACTAAAATTTTCGATATTTAACGTCAAAGGTCAAAAGTACATACCGTAAGAAAAGCAAAAATCGTTCTGATCAATATCGCCCAAAGGGAAAATCAATATCAATTGATATTACTTTAACGAGTTCAATAGTAGTAGTATTTGGCCTCGGTTAAAAGAAAGAAGTAATCGTTTTTGGACGTCTAGGGTTCACTTGGATTTGGGGTGGCAGTAATGAACACTAATGAAGAATGTGGTTTCATTCTGGGCAACTTTATATAGGTTGATTTTTATAAGCGTTTTGTGTTGTTGCCGTGTCGTTTCAAATATTGGTTTATGTGGCTGAGATTCTGTAGGTTCATTATGAGTAGTACGCCAATTAATACGCTAGCTTAGTTGTAAAACTATTTTTAAGAATTTTATGGGTTTCATAATGTTGGAGAGAGGAGTTATAAAGGCGATAGATGACAAAATGTACATGAATCAACTTTATGCATTTTATGCACTTCTACATGGATATTGGATTAAATGGGACATCCATATTCACATGTTTGTTTCTGCTTGCACCTATCAGATAATGTGGTTACTAACAGGATCCGAAATATGAAAAAGGGTTTAAACAGCTTGAACGTTCCTTAAACTCTTTAGTAAGATTGCTAACAACAGTTTATTTAATCACAGGTACAAACCATTATGGGAAGGGATAAACTTATGCGTTCGAAATAATCTTAATTTTGGGTTTGATCAACATCAATCTTTAGAAAAAATATCAATGTCACGTGTCACAAGCTTTGCCTTAAGATTTCTATGGTCACCGCCTCAGTTGTCTTCAAAATGCTTCAGTCTAAATGATCATTATGAAATCGTGTAAACGACAGAGAACGCATCCTCTTGTTTCACTCGTTGGCCCGTCTCGATCAAATGGAATAGAATGAAGCTGGTCATTTTCTATAGGATACTGTTTGTTTAAATAGCTTAGATGATGTCCAAACGTGCGGGAGAGTATAATCAACCACAAGTGATGTAAATGAAACTCGATTTCAGTCTAACATGTTGCATTAAATGGTGATCAAAACGAGTGTAGCTATATTCTGAAAGACAAACTACAACGGATTTTTAAAAAAATCCTCGTGTTCACTGAAGTTACGTAATACCTAAATCCTTCGCATTCTTGACCGATAAAAATGTTCTGAAACAAATCACAACCAATCAGAAAATGACAATAATTATTTTTTCTATATAAACGAACTTTTCACCGAATGCGTGGCAAGATAGAATGTATTTAAACGAAAACTTTCCGTCACTCATATAAGCGACTCGACGCATTTTCATGTGACGTCGACTTATTCCAAACTGTGTTCAATAAAATCGATCGAGAAACGACCATCGATAATTTGATGCATTAATCAATATTTGTTCGTGAATATGCATAAACCTGTGTAATCGTTCATTTTCAAGCACATTCAAACTACACGGATAATGCGATTCAATTTGAAAACTATCGAGGTTTTTTATTCACAGATAAACCCACGTTTGGATCACCCCGTCAAACGAAAAACGAAAATCTTAAAAAACATCAATTGATTTCGCTTAACAAATTGGTTTATCTGTTTTGAAACGCCTAAACAGCTTAATTCATATTTGTTGGGCACCTTCGGTCGATGTCTACCATGGATGTACATCACAATCGCATGCATTTTCATGTTCTACATCTTTTCGAATAATCCATGTTTAATCGGCATGGATATCATGGATATCATAGGTTAGATGGAATTGGGTGTTAGTGAGAACAGGGTTCAAAACTTCGAAAGATGCCATTAATTAATTTTCGCCCAATTTAGTTTCACGTCCAATATTGTATTCGATTTTGTTAACGTCATTGATCAACGTTGATATTCGGACGACGAAAATTGGATAGAAGTTTGACGGTCAATACAAAACTCAAACTCAAAATTGTTAGCTGCACATCTGAGTGATTTTATGAATGAGATACCTACTCAAGGTTAAGTATATCTAACAATTTTGAACATGGAACTATTTCACCGGCAAATTGCGTTCACTGCATGTAGCATAACTGAGGTTAATTGTTCCAAGTGTTGCAACTGTACATAAGAAACGCAATTTGGCTAACTTTATTGCAAATGCGGTAAACCACGATCAAATCAGAAGATCCAATATGGAATTTTGTTTACATTTGGGCTCTGATTATTGTCATCAGACATTGGGCCCAGTAACAAACAAAACTGTCAGAAAAGCGCAAGCAAGCAGTAGCGCCGAATAAAAAGTAACCCTTATACAGAATGGCATGCAATGCTTCCTAGATCCCTTTTCTATTGTTATGATTGGTATTTTCTCCTATTTTTTGTAAAAAGACTCTTAGTGGACAAATAATTCACACTTTAGCACACACTGCAGCTGGCTGATTAGGAATGCCTCCACACTCGATCGTGTCTGGATCTATCACTCCAATTTACTTCATTGCATAATTTTGATCCGTATTATGACTTTAATTGTTTTAGTCATCTGATAGCGCTTTCTGACACATGGAAACGTTCATTTAAATGAGTGAATAAGCTCCCAAATTCCACATTTCAATAAAAATTCATTTCTCACAAAGATGAAAAAAATTATTGACACAACGAAATCTATCGCTATAGTTGCATGTAATCACAGACTTCTTGATCTAGAGAACAGGAAGACGATCTCACTTACACTAGCTGA
>JACCGJ010025333.1:0-10631 GCA_013407085.1 Atriophallophorus winterbourni | reverse complement strand
AAAAGGCTCAACCAGGGAAAGCATTTCAGATTTGAAACTAGAGGACGGAAGAGTAGGTGATACCGACCTGTCTAAGGCGACTGCCTTCCCCGGGTTCTTCAGTAGCGTTCAACAACGCAATAAATTTTTAAGGCACCATCTAGGTCGTTTAATCTACCACAAGGTGCCCCTGCATTAAATGAATTGTCCTTCAATACATCCAATGTGTATGATGCACGTATCCATGTTCGCGTCTACAAAGGTGTGGGACTGGATGGTATCCACGCAATTATGCTAAAGAATCTCGGCCCAGGGCCTACAACCTCTTCATTTCGTGTTTGAACTTGGGAATGGCTCCTAGTGAATGGAAATAAGCCATAATAGTACTAATACACAATGGTAGTTGCGGGTCAACTCTTAGTAACTATAGACCTGTCAGCCTGACTCTAAAGTATTGGAAAAACTGCTGTGTAACAAATGTGTCAGCATCTTCGTCGGGATTCTCTACTGAGTTTAACTCAACATGGGTAGATCCTGAATGACTAACCTTATTATTTTTTCAATACTACCACTAAAATAATGGATGAACGGAAGCCTGACGAACCCCTCTACCTAGATTTCAGCAAGACTCTTGATTCCGTAAATCACTGTCTTCTAAATATTAAGCTAGCAGCAAAAGTCATACGGGGTAGTCTACTTGCTTGGATGAAGGCACTACATACTGGTTTTACATTCAGAGTTCGGGTAGGATCTACGCTGTCGAATCAAGCCGACGTGATCAGTGTTGTACCCCAAGGGTCAGTCCTCGGTCCTCTGTTATTCCTGATTTTCATTAATGAATCGTCGTCTGCATTGAAGTGCCCATGATTCACTTTTTCGGATGATGTGAACTCCATCGGATCAACGGATGAAGATACTTTGAACGGGTCATAAACTAATCATACAAGTGGGACCTCCCAATAAACCTTAATAATAGCCAACTTCTGTCAGCACTGATTGATAAGATTTCAGTCCAGGTGTCGGGAAATTCTCTAATTTTTACCACCACACAGTGTGTTAAGGATTTGGGAGTACTGGTGAGGACTAACTTCAAATGGGAGGACAAATGTGCCGCTGCATCTCAAGGTGCTCGCAAAGTACGTTGTCCGCTGAGATCAGTGCTATCTAGCAGAAGAACCGACGTATTCCTGCCAATTTACAAGGCACTAGTTCGGCTGCATTTAAATTATCGTGTCCATGCTTGGTGCCCTTGCTACATGGAGGAAATCATTCGACTCGGAAGCGTACACTGTTTGGCAACTTGCATAATTGAGGGTCAGCAAGGAAAACCTCACGCTGCATGCCTGAATTCTCGAGATCTTTCTCACTTACGCGCCAACTTTTAAGGAGCGACTTGAATAAAACCTCAAAAACCTTGAAGTGGTTATTTGGCATTATAATGAACGACTTCTTTGCCTTAAGTCCCGAGCTGGGCACCCGGGAAATTCACTCAAAATTGCATAGGAGCGATGTAGAATAAACAGCCGGAAAAACCTTTTTCACCCTCCGGGTGGAAAATTTCTGGAACCGGCTCCCAGAAAAACGCCTATGCTACCGTTCTGTCGAGAGTATAAATATTGGTTTGGACCGTATCTGGAGTAAGCGATTTCCTGAATTCTCCTCCTAGTTGTAATAAAAGATTAGGTATTTTACCATTTCAGCTTTATCAGGTAAATAAAGTAAATGATAGAGTTCTGTCTATTTAATACACAACGTTACTTTAGCTGACCTCTCACCGCACTGGTAATTTTCCAGCATCATTCATAACGATGTGCTTCGTAAATAAATCTCGGAAAATCTCATGGCGTCTCGATCGTCGATGATATCCAACAGACAATGAGAAAAAACCGTTTGGTAGTGTTGGTTGCTTCTCTGAAGCTTTCAACTGAAATAAATTCTGGATTCTCAATTGGCTCGTTAGCCACTTAATGTCCTTTGCAACTGAACTAAACTGAAAATGCTTTTTTCGGAGCATTACTCTAAAGATTTACTCCATCCCTATTATTGTGATAAACAACAAAAATATTGTGAAAATATTTTTGGAACACAAAAACCGTTTTTTCCTTTTTATTTTTGTCAAAATTAACTGTTTTCCATCGTCTTTTCATTCGATTTAATATGCAACATGCATTAACCCTCTCACCTTTCGGTGATGAGACCTCTCAATTCTCCCATTCACGGGTACACACGCATGTACTCCCTACGAATCAATGAAGGTATTGGGGGGTGTTTTCAAGCAAACCTCCGAAAGAATATATGCACTCGTTTCAACTTGGTCGATCGTCGCCCTGTGATAATGATACTGGCACTGAAGTTGCAAACTATTGCAAGGCCACTGATTCGGTAAAACAAGGATTGCTTGCAACCTAACATGGTTATATGGGTATCGATGGTCTTCTGTAAAAATGGATAATAGGCTTCTTAAGCAATATGTTCTTTCGCGTCAGGATAGGCAGTATGTATTTCTCGAAAGTAAAAGTTGTTAGTGCAGTCCCACAGAGTTCCGTACTTAGACCGCTACTTTTCCTTATTTTCATCGATGGTTTGGCAGCGTCGCTTAATTGTCCCTGCAATATTTTTGCGGATGAGGTCAAGTTTATGGGATCACGGAATGAACAGGATCTTCTTGATGATATATAAAAGGTCATCATGTGGTCTGAGTCTATATCTCTTCTCACTGAAAAGAAGGCGGCTACGTGGGGACCTAATTGAAACCTTCAAATTCATGACAGGTTCCAGTACTGTTCATCCAAATGTAATGGTGCAAAGTATAAGTACTCGAAACCACCGATTAAAACTGGCTAAGCGAAATGTCGGGTCAAATGTTCGTAAGTACTTATTTAGCGAAAGGGTAGTAAATTACTGGAATAGTCTACCTAAGGGAGTTGTTTGTTCTACTTCGGTAGGGTTTTCAAGAAGGGAATAAACTCTGTGTGGCCTTCTTTATTTCCTGATTTTCATCAGTATTTAAATATTGGTTATGATCCTTATATTATCTTTGAAACGCACTAATGTCTCTCCTCACCAATTGGTGAGAGGAGTTTTTCTGTCGCATTTCAGATTACTCTCACCCCAGAAGATATTTTTGAAGATAGTGTTTAGAGTAGTGGACGCTCTTATGTGGCATACCACCGATAAAAATCTAGACGCTGGATTGGCTCGTTAGTCACTTATTGTAATGTGCACACTGAGCTGAACTGAACAGAGCACCTCTTTTTAGCTCTGTGGAGGTTAATCAGGAAATGGTCACCATAGTTCTTTCGCTGCTGGATAAAACTAAGCCGGCTGTCCCCGACGGTATAAATCCGCTTATTCTTCAACCGTTCGCGAAAATAGTTAGCCTTGCAATCAGCAATCTTTTAGATGATACCTTACTCCATAGTATACAACCGGATGATTGGAAACGAGCGCGGTAGTAGCCATATACAAAAAGGTCCCCATTTCGGATATACGGAACTATAGGCCAGTAAGCCTGACTAGCATTTTTTGCAAGTGTTTGGAAAAAATCTTTCGGCACCAGGTATGTAACAGTTTGGTAGCCAATTCCTTACTATCTTATGTCCAGCACGGATTCTGGAAAGGAAGGTCCTGCCTAACCAATCTTCTAGGCTTTCTTGTTGAAGCGACATTACGCCTCGATGAAGGGAGAGTAGTCGAAGTGTGCTATCTTGATTTTCAAAAGACCTTTGACTTAGTGAACCATAGGTACCTTCTACACAAACTATGGATGTGTGGCGTCACAGGTGAACTGCATCGATTGTTTGACAGCTTTTTAACTAATCGCACTAACTATGTTAGTATTGCAGAAGTGTGCTCGGAGGAACCAGTGATACTCAGTGGAGTGCCTCTAGTCTCGGTGCTTGGTCCACTACTTTTACTTATTTTTTCTAAATGACCTGGCAGCCTGCTTGAGCTCACGTTGCTTCCTGTTTGCCGATGATGTTAAGGTCCTACGAACCAACAGTAGGGATACGATTATCTCTGATTTAGAAAAAGTAATTGAGTGGACATAAACATGGGACTTGCTACTAAACTTAGGGAAGAGATGCGTTCTGACGACTGATTTAGCGACAACCCAACTAGAAGACGGCTAAGGATATATCAGAATAGCTGCTGCTCAGAAAGTGAAGGATATCGGTATTACTATAACAGGAGATTTTACGTGGGCTACTCAATGTGTCGAAGCAGCAAACAAGGCTCGCAGAGAATTTTTCAGATTGCGCTCAGCGTTGTCATGCCGAAAACCTTCAATCTTCATTCCCTTCTACAAAGTAGTAGTGTGACCTCACTTGGAATAATGCGTTCAATCCTGACACCGTACTCAAAACAGATTACGCATGTCTCGAAAGGGTCCAGCGCCTTGCGACTAGGATGGTTGATGATCAGACAGGTACCAATAAGGCAAGACCCAGGGACCTCGATCTTTTCTCACTAAAGAGACGGCAGCTGCGGGGCAACCTAATAGAAGCCTCCAAGATTCTAAAGGGTCTTACGGGTGATAGTGTTACTGAACTCCTTAAACTTGCCCCTGAAGCAGCTACAAGTAGTAATTCTATGAGACTTCTTAAGAGTAGGCCCAAATTGCTGGCACGTTAGCACTTATTCAGCAACCGTGTGGTCAACTTCTGGAACCAGCTCCCAGATTGTATAGTAAACCTCCAAAATGTGTTGAGCTTTAAAAGGGAAATAGACGCTAAATTGCCTAAAATATTTCCACACATTATCTAATGAAAAAACATAAAAAACAATAACAGAAACCTATTGTTACATTTTTTTATCTCATTTCTGTCTAGGTCTGGGCAACCTGAGAGCATCCTAACCAGATGCAGTCTTTGTCTGTGCTTCACTTTGCTTCGACTAAGCTAGTGTTTTCATAAATCATACATTGTTCACGCATATTATTGCATTGTTTCCTGAACTCAGCATGGATTTCTCAAGGGTAGATCCTGCCTGACAAACCTTCCCAGTTTACTCAATACTTCCACTTAAAGGATGGATGAAGGGAAGCCTGTCGAAGCCCTCTACCTAGACTTCAGCAAGGCTCTTGATTCCGTAAACCACCGCCTTCTAGAGATTGAGCTAACAGCAAAAGGCATACAGGGTAGTCTACTTGCTTGGATAAAGGCCTTCCTAACAGGTAGGACATTCCGAGTTGAGGTAGGATCTACGCTGTCGAATCAAACCGACGTGATCAGTGGTGTACCCCAAGGGTCGGTATTTGGTCCTCTTCTATTCCTGATTTTCATCGATGAGTTGTCCTCTGCTTCATTTTTGCGGATGTGAAATTCATCGGATCAACAGATGAAGATACCTCGATGCACGACCTTGAACGAGTCATAAACTGGTCATACCAGTGAGACCTCCCACTGAACCTTAATAAGTGCCAACTCTTGTCAGCATTGGTTGATAAGATTTCAGTTCAAGTGTCGGGCAATTCTCTCACTGTTAGCGCCACACAGCGTGTTAAGGATTTGGGAGTACTAGTTAGGACTAACTTCAAATGGGAGGACCAATGCGCCGCTGCAGCTCAACGTGCTCGCAAAGTGCTCTTTCGGCTGAGATCCGTGTTATCCAGCAGAAGACTCGATGTATTCCTGCCCCTTTATAAAGCATGAGTTCGGCCGCATTTAGAATATTGTGTCTAGGCGTGGTGCTCTTACTACAAGAAGGAAATTGTTCGACTCGAAAGCGTACAGCGTCTCGCAACTCGGATGATTGAGTGTCAGCGAGGGAAACCTTACGCTGCATTCCTGAAGATCCTAGATCTTTTTTCACTTACGCGTCGTCGTTCGAGAGATGACTAAATTGAAACCTTCAAGATCTTGAGAATGTTAAGTGACGTTATCATGACCGACTTCTTTGCCTCAAGTCCTGAGCTGGGCATCCGGGGCCATTCACTCAAACCTGCTAAGGAGCGATGTGGACTAGACTCCAGAAAAAAACTTTTTCAGCCTCAGGGTGGTAAATTTCTGGAACCGGCTTCCAGGAAAAATTATATCCTGCAGTTCTGTCGCAAGTTCCAAGAACGGTTTAGACCACATCTTAGGTAAACTTTTTCCTGTATTCTCCCCTTATTTTTTATGCAAGATTAGGTAGTCCACCATTTTTAGCGTTGTTTGGTAAGTAAATAAATGCTAAAGTTCTGTTTGTTTAATACACAACTCTTCTTTAGCTGACCTTTTACAGTACTGGTGAAGAGAAATGTATTCTTATCTTTCCAGCATTATTCATAACGAGGTGTTTCCTAAATACAACTCGGATAATCCCGTGGCATCGCGATCGTCGAGGATATCCAAATCAGAATAAGAATAAACGCTTTGGCAGTGGTGGTTGCTTTTCTACAGCTTTCCACCGAAGGAAATTCTGGACGCTCGATTGGCTCGTTAGCCACTTACTGTCCTGTGCAACTGAACTGAACTGAACTGAACAGACCTCTCACCGTGCTGGTGATGAAAACCCATAACTTACCTTCCAGATATCTGGAAACAAGAACGTGTGAAACGTCCGAACTGTATACTGAATATCGAGGTGCCGGGTGATTAACTGCATACCGTCGAAGAAAATCTGGGCGCGTGATTGGCTTTTAACCACCTTCAGCGCTGTCCAACCTGAACTTGAACATTGATACTGACCTTGAAATTCAAACGTTTTTTGATTTTCCACCTGTGCACGTTTTTCTCTCAAAAAGTTTTTTATGTCTAATGAATGTAACTACGCTTTTATATATTTTAAAAAAAAGTTTCTGATAATTTTTAATATGATGATTTCTGAGCTGTACGTTCTTCTCCTATATAAACGGCAAAGGGTTGCCCCATATAAACCACATCACATTCTCTTCATTGGCATAGTCCAGGCATTGACATGATTGTCATTCAGATGAACAATTTCTAATTATTGGTCGATTCCCTTCTTCAAAACAACTGGCAAGCATTTGTCAAGTGCATGTTTAACCTGCTCTTTCGTGGTTGCATCAATTTGAATTGTAAAGCCTTTAAAAGTGTTTAGCGACATGAAGGTGATGAACACAGTTTTTTACGGCATGGGTAAATCAGCAACCCACAGCGAAACAAGTTCTTTAAAGTTAATGCTTCCTGTGGTCGTATAAATGTGTTGAGTAAAATAGGCCTAGTCCGCTACTCTCTTAATTTTGTGAGCGATCAGGAAGCCTGTTTAAGTTCACGTTGATTCCATTTTGCAGATGACGTTAAAATCCTAGGATCCAACAGTAAATTTACACTGATCTCGGATTAAGCCAAGTTACTCGAATGGACAGAGACATGGGACTTGCCACTAAACTTGTGACAGAGCTACGTTCCGATGACGGATTCTGCGTTGACACAAATAAAAGTGGTCGATGGAACGACCAGAATCGCGGAGTTGGGTTTCGTAGTAATAGACATGATCATGGTTGTATGCGGGCTGGGATACTGCCAGGTCGCCCATGCCTAGACAGAAGAACAATTAGGGTTCTCGACCAAAGCCTTTGGCTAAAAAGCCTGACCCACAAGGCAGCGGGTTAGGTTGAGACCGTGTTCGTCTGACCTCTATCCATTGACCTTCCTGGTATGAGTGACTCTGAAGGTGCTCGGAGAGCACCACCCAGCATAGCTCAATGGGTCATGGAGGTGCACAAACGATCGCACCACGTTAAGGTCCAGTCTCAGCGCGATGGCGCCCTATGAAAACTTACAATCCTTGTGGTGGTAGACATTTGTGTACTTTTTTAACAGTGACAAGTGTTTTCCCTTGTACTTTCGGAAGCATCTGATTGATCTCGGCTGTCACATGTTTCAATGCCACTCGTAATCATGAACTATTGTATTTAAAATAATTTACAGCTCAGGGTGTTGTAGTTTCGATTATAATTTACTGGAGGGTAGTAGTATGTATGGGATCAAAAGCCTGTATCCATGGAAAATGCCGCATATTATTATTATTATTTTTATTATTACACAAGTCTTTACAGACGATGTGCCAACAAGTATACCATGAAGAAGGTACATGATGAAAGAAAGAAAAAAGGAAAAGAGGGGTTTTTTGTCTGTCTGTTTACACATGCCGTTTTTGATCTTTTTTGTCTTTTTTGGAATAAGGGAGGGTCACTGATAAACGGGAACACAAGCACGGCAGGATTCTCGCCACAGGTTCCTTTCTTTTGCCATCACACTGAGTGTTATCAGCCACATATCTTGACGGTCCCTCGGACCCCACCCGAGTAAGCGCAATGCTCCCACGATGGCTACTGGGGCTGTTAGACGCTTGAGGGTCTTCCGCCAGGTATTCCTTCGTCCGCCACGGCGACGTTTTCAATCAGGTCCAGCGAGAGCAAAAAGAGCTAGGCGAGGAAGGCATCGCTCATCCATATAGAGAATGTGCCCCAGCCATCTCAGCTGGCACATGGATAATTGATCGGAGAGTGGCACAGAGTAATCGCCGAGGACTGCCCTCCTGACGTCATCATTTCTGACTCTGTGTTGCCAGCTTAGACGAGTTATACTCCACAGGCAGCAATGACCAAACGTCGACAATCGTTGATTATCATTTGGCGCAGCGTCCACGTCTCGCAGCAACACAGTAGAAAACTGCTGTACGGTGGCGTGGTGCACTCTGCCACTCAAGGCGTAATCCAACATCGCGTCGGCGCCACAGATGCCGTAGCCCAGCGAAAGCATTGCGTGCTCTTGCAATCCGTACTGTGATTTCAGCTTAATCAGAGTCAACGCGTTGGCTAAGATACTGTCACGTTGCCCAGGCCTAGAAAGATATAGGAAATAGAAAATAGAAAAATAGTAATGAGACGCCAGCGTGTTTCCGCATGTAGCTCAGTGTTTTTTTAGAAATCAATTTCAGCACGGTGTTACCAGTGAAGTACAGAAATACCAGATGGTTGCATATCGCGCACGAGAAAGAGAAACCGAGTTCGCTCAAGTAGTCATCATGATTTTATTTGTCACTCGAACACTGATGCCTGGTCGCCCGCTTCCAGTATTTCTAATGAGTTGGAACAATTTTCTAAAATTGCTTACAGCTGCCGCAGATTCCATTTTCGTAGCCTTAGAACTCCACCAACTTTCCCTGTCGGTTCTCAAACTGGCAACCAGTTTACGTTTAATAATCCTTCGTGACGCATCATGTATGCTATCAGCAGACAGCAGCCGACGTTGGTCCATTATTTGGAGAGAATTAGCAGAAACCCAGTGTTGAGCTACACAGGAAGTGAGCCCAGAACTATCCAATGCGGCTATTGCCAAAGAGGCTTGTATCCCACTCCAATGTTCATCGAGGCTATTTTTGGGAACTGTAGAACGATGCAAACTCAAATTGGCCTGAAACCCTCGGAGAATCGGGAGATCATTAATCCTGGAAACAATCAACTGCCTTGTAGCGTTTATACGTTTCCCGCCAAAACGCATCGAGAGCTCAGCACAAACTTACGCATGATCTGACTTTAGACAAGTTCCCCAGTATGAACGGCAATCTTGCACACTCCTTCGCCACGAGTAGCTGATAGCAATATGGTCAATTTGCGAACATGGCCGCTGATGGAGATTTCCAGGTGGATCAGTGACGCTTCGAATGGCGGAAGTTAGTGCTGGCAAGGTAGAGTCTGTGCTCTGAGCACAAGCTAAGCAATCTTTCGCCGTTGTTATTACGATGACAATCGAGACCAAACCTTCCATCCATGAAATACTCGTTTAAAGACCATCGCGCTGAGACTGGACCTTAACGTGGTGCGATGGTTTGTGTACCTCTATGACCCATTGAGCTATGCTGGGTGGTGCTCTCCGAGCACCTTCAGAGTCACTCATACCAGGAAGGTCAATGGATAGAGGTCAGACGAACACGGTCTCAACCTAACCCGCTGCCTTGTGGGTCAGGCTTTTTAGCCAAAGGCTTTGGTCGAGAACCCTAATTGTTCTCCTGTCTAGGCATGGGCGACCTGGCAGTATCTCAGCCCGCATACAACCATGACTATTACTACGAAACCCAATTCCATAGTGCATCGGCCGTCGCGCACGATAAACAGGGTCGCCTTACCTGCTGCATACAGCAGGGCGGGTAAGCGAAAACAAGCTACTGCTGGCCCTACTCTTCAAACTGTTTCTGACCCTTCCCCTCCCCCATCCACTCTTAACAACTCTCCGTCTGTCAATCCCAGCTTTAGAAAAGACCGCGCTGAACATGTTGGAACATTTCCTGTTCGCGAATTTACAGATCACTTTCTGAAACCACGGACCTCTGCTCACATCGGAGCCATGAATGTCAGAACTCAGACAAATAGGCCAGCAAGCTGCATTGGCTCTTACCTTAGATAGTCTATCTATTGATGTTTGCTGTTTATCAGAAACGCGCTATATAATCGTTATAAACCCTTTTTTTGTTTTTTTCCTCCTTCTTTTCCCTCTTTTCTTCTCTTAATTCTTCATTTCCCTTTCTTTCTTTACCCTTCCTTCCTTCTCTCCCCGTATCTACCTCACCCCACCCTCGCTGTCACCCCATCTTTTTTCATCATCATCATCAGGAAGCACAAGTCTGAGCCCAGCCCAAAGTGCCACGCAATATGAGGCCGGGAAAAGCCGCCTAAGCAAGCGTTGTGGAAAAAGGGAAAGCAT
>JACCGJ010025332.1:0-14046 GCA_013407085.1 Atriophallophorus winterbourni | reverse complement strand
ACTCTACGTTTATTGTTAATTAAATTGCATTTTCAATAATAAATCATGCATCTTGAAACTCTAATCTTGATTAGAATCCAAAGAGCTATAAAGAGGTGCGCGGCCATTCTTAGTTTCTAAACGTTTACCTGAAACACGCCGATGAACATTGCAGAAGAATGTATTCAAATCATCAGCTTTTTTCTGTACAGTCTATGCCGTGCTGCAACCATACAGCCCTAACGCTCACTGAAGTGCGGTCGCATTTTTGTTGCTATGAGACTTTGGGTAATATCTTCTCGAATAATTTTAGATTTATACCATTCCAAGAATTGTAGTACTTCCGACCATGTCTGTTGTTTGCTACTGTTGGCCCAGTCGTGTGGTTGGAGATAACACAACCGTTGATAAACACGTCTATTCACCGAATGCAAAGAATATCAAAAGTGAGCGAATGCGTGAATAACACAGTGATTGAAAATCATAATTTGAACTCAATATCGATATTGATTGTTGATTAATCGATAGTTTGTTCGCTGTCTATACAACAGAGGGTGACCACATAACACCTCCCCGTTTAAGCTTGGTTGTGGTGTGGTTACTGAAACACGTTTTCCATAGGCCCACCTTTATGGCTTTCATTCCGCAGGATTAAATTGAGGCGGCTCTTCTTTCGCTAAATTGCCATCTTATGGGGTCTTGAAGGTGGCGAAGACAGGATAGGGATCATGGAACACTGATTTCTTGAAGTGGTTTGTGCGGCAGTAGTTTTCGTTATGACCCTTTCTGTTGCACTTTTAGCATCGGTGCTTCTTGAATGGGCAATAACGCACAAAGTGCCATTCGTCACATTGGCAACACCTGGATGGGGGCTTTGCGTCTTGAACGACACAATGATCATTCTGCCGGCTACTTTGGTGCTTGACGGCTAATACCATCATCTCAATTTGGCAGGGGTTTTGTTCGACCAGCGCAATGTCACGCTTCAAATCTAGCTGTCTCTGACATTCGGTTGTCATTGACATCACGTTGATGTTCGGATCTTGATCGAGTTGCAACAGTAGTCACGTGCAAATCTCTTGATCCTTCTCTGACAGCAAACCACATACAAATATCAGCGATCGAAATTAGTCTTTAGACATATCTTTTAACCTTTCAAATGATATGTTAACGTTTCCTGCATAAGTCACAAAATCATCGCAATTCTCCTCGACCAATTTCATGCAGTTATATCGTATGTTACACAAAGAAGACTGTTGGCAAAAGATTTCTTCTAGCAGTTGTACAATCTGGTCAAAAGTGAAAGCACTTGAGGGTTTTGGCAAAATGAATATGATAAACTGCGTTGTTGAGGTCGGATTGAAAAATATATTTTAATCTCTTGAACCAAGATTCGAAGGTGAGACCGCTTTCTGGGTCGTAATTGAATTCGGGGATGCTGTTGATGATTGCATCCACATAAATCTTTCAGAAGTATCTGAATCGAACGGGCTGGCGCTTCTTTAAATAGGCGTTGCTGTTGGTGAAGTTTCAAATGGCCTACTCATTTCAGGCCACTGACGTATGACCGCGTCACGAGATTCAAAACAGACAAAAAATCGATCGATCAATCTGTTTCTGCGATTACTGTTCCCTCGACAGCAACATGGTATCAACTTGACCTCTGCGACAAATGCCTGCATCCGGTAAGCAGTGATAGTGCCTCTGTTAAATGTACCCATTGCGAATTACACCTGCACGTAACATGTAATGAGACCTTGACTAATGAGTATGTAATGTGTCGAGAAAATTCATTAGTTAACGCGTAGACCACCCGTTTTTTATTTCGACAAATTCAAGAAAACGATTCGGATTTACTACGGTAACAAAATTAATAAACAACAACAATGGACAAACTTAAGTGTACTGGATTGTACAAATGATGTGAGCGAAAAATACGCAAATGGTCCAAATGAAAACAATAAATTCAGCCAATGCTGAGAAGATAGACTGCCAACCTATTAATGTCAATGGATAAAATTACCAATACAATGGTAAACAATCGTCGCTGTATTCACTAAATACTACGTGCGAAAGATGTGGAATTTAATTGCAGCTGAGCAATATGAATTTCTTCAATAAAAAAGGGAGTGTACAAGTGGATAAGGAAAATGTATACATAAAAAATGGAAGATAACAACTGTTTAGAATAAGGAAGAATCGAATTGTTTAAACAGAAAATAAAAAGGAATTTTACACAAAAATTTCGTCATTTACACCGCCCGCCAAATTCATTCTAAACCTGAGTTTTGAATGAAACTAACTGATTGGTTCCTCCTTGTAACGTTTCGTGCGTGAGTAACGCGTATTCCACCCGTTACTTAGTTCGACAAATTCAAAACCACAATTCGGATGTTATACGGTACTGTAATTAGCAACAATTACAACAACAATAATTATACAAACCTCAACTCTATAGGAACATACAGCAAACAGGAGACAAAATACTCCAGAATCAATTATATCAAATGCAAACAAGTTCAATGACGACCTGAGATATAAATAGAATGAAAGGAGTTACCAAAATTGTCGTCCAAAATATCTATCAAATTCAAGACACCCAAAATTGGTGTCAAAATGCAAGCCAATTTAAAGTGCCCAAAATGGCAACCAAATTCAACAATAATGACAGACAATGGCCGAAACGAACAATTAAAACAAATAATTGACCAAAGGCGTGTAAAGCAAGGATTTACAATAGCAAGTTTTTAATAACAAAAGAAAAGTTTTTCATCAAATACAGCATAAATATAAAATACCGGAAAATATAATCAACAAAATTTAGATTCTGGAAATTGTTTCAAAATATAAGGTAAAGACGAAGGAAAAGGAAGAATTTCATAAAGTTGCATCTCACACACCTCCCTATCCAACTACTACAATCTTAACCAAAACACTCAAGAAAAACAGCAAGTGCCTTTATCGCGTGGCGATTCACACACGCCACATCGCATAGCTATCACTGGAAATCTGTGCCTTTTTAATGTGAAAACGTTTGCCACACGTAGACTCAACACGTCCTCCAGCTTTGCTCCTGGCCCTTCAAGAAGTCCGATTTGGCCCTATTTGCGCCGCCGCGCCAGCCTCCAGGCATTTGTCTTCTCGAGTTTCTTCAAGACACCAAATTAAGCGTAAGTCATTTCCAACTAGAAAACCGACGAAGAATTATGTTTAATCCTCGTTGTGAATCCATCGAAGTTAGTTTACTACTGACACGCTTAAATTCAGCCTGCTCGGTGCGCTGTAGATTAACAACTTTAGTCCACAAATCGAGGGTTTTAGTAGAACGTTTGGGTCGTTAACCTGAAATTCTAAAGCAGCAAACAGGATTAGATCGGGTAGCAACATGTCTCCACTTGCATGGTATCGTGTATTCGTGTACGAACGTCAAGCAATTCGCTACCAACGTTAAAAAAACGACTAGTTTAATTAGTTATATTATACCAAACAATCATAGAATCAGTCCGAAAGATAACGAAGGTATAGTTGAGTCTTCTGGTTTTATTCTCGTTTCCTACATTCTATTCAGTTGTCCCATAATCTTCAATTTGTTCACAAGTGCCTTGATTTTGTTTTCAAGTCGTTTAATCAGGTCATCGTTCATTTTTCTGTATGTTGTTGTATCCTGAAATAGCAATTCAGCCATCTCGATATCATCTGACTTGTTCACTACCACTGTTGTTCTTCCATTGTAGGTGTAACGACTAAAGTCGCTGTTTAACGCGTAGACCACCCGTTTCTTAGTTCTACAATTCAAAACAATGATTCGAGTTTACTACGGTTCTATTAACAAGATTAATAGACAATAACAATGGACAAACCTCAACTGTACCTGGTTGTACAAATGATGTGAGCTAAAATGCTCAACCGTTCCAAGTAGACAACAATAAATTCAGCCAATGCTGACAAGATAGACCGCCAAATTATAAATGCAAAGGGATAAAATTACCGTCAAAAATGTCTATCAAATACTAGACAACCAAATTGGTGTCGAAATCCAAGTGCCCAAAATGGCAACCAAATTCAACAACAATGTCCGACAATTGCATAAATAATGAACTAAAACAAAAGGTTCACCAAATATGTAAAAAGAAGATTTCCAATAAGACAATTACAAAAAGCAAGGTTTAACATCTTAATTATAAAGAAATAATAAACAAAACCAAATTCCAGTCACAAAAATCACTATTTTATAAAAGTCGGAAGTAGAAATGAAAAAGGAGAATTTCAAAGCTACATGACACTTAACATGTCTCTTACAGTCGGTCTTTTTTCTTAATCTGTTCTAAGCTTCAGTTTCCTGTTTATTGAGTGTGTTATGTTCCATGTTCCTTGTGAGCACAGGTACAATTCGTTGGTGGACTTCTTCTTGTGCGTCTTCTGTCAAAGTGCCGGATTTCAGTATTGACTCTAAATTAGATACGAATTCATTATGATCGGGGTCTTTTAAATTGAAGTTGAGGTCACGTAGGAGAATTCGTTGTTCGTTCTCTGCCAGGGGTCTGCCAGACAGGTTCTTGACCCAAGGTTCGCCGCTGGTGATATCTTGGTGTGAAGATTACTTCACATGGCTGTTTTGCCATATCAAAACAATGTCCGGATCATCGGTATAACAGACTTTACGCTCCGTAGAAAAATAGAGTCGAAAGTCAAAGAATTCACTCAAGATATAAACACCAAGGTGTCTATCCAACGGTTGATTTACGCGTCTAAGCCCACCAAAATATTAGCAAGACAATATGTGAGATGAATCTAAATAGTACTACAATAGAAATGTCAAACCTCAAATATTCCACTTCGCACTAAATCCAAAATAACAGGAATATTCAACAGTTTCAATGACAACGGAGGATTGCAACTTCAAGTGGCTGGGGAACGGCAAAAAACACAGAAATAGTCACGAAGACGAATACACTCGGTTACTTCAGTAAAACAAAATAGCAGCAGATCTAAACAATAAGATGTCAGTAAAATAAATTCAAATGTTCATGTTGCAATGGGTGACTTTAATAACCCGAAGTAACTAAGAAGAGAGATTCCACCCGCGAATTCTCTTGATCATTTATTCTACGAAATTTTCAACGAAATTCCTTTATTTAACCACATCACAAGCGGCATTCGCTTCAGAGGCACAAATGCACCGTCTATATTCGATCTTGTTCTCACAAGCGGGGAAAATTTCATTGAGGATAGACGTTATGAAGCACCACTTGGAAATGAGTGAACATGTAGTCATTGTTATCGACTATATATATGAAGCGAAAGAGCTAGTGATGCTCAAAAATTAGTAAAAAATTGATGCGGTTTCATTATCAAAGGCATCTCAAGAAGTCACCGATTAAGCAACAATTAACACTGATGTCCAACAATGCTGGTCATCGATACTTCCGAAAGTCAACCAACGAAATGAACTTTACTCTAAGGATGTTTTGAAAAAACTAACAAAGGATCCAAAATTGTAATCCGGAGTCAAACACTGAAATGGATAAAGGTGAGAAACTGTGCCTGGAGACGTCACATACGGCAGGCAATTACTAAATCCATAGAATCTTGCCATTTTTTGAGGAATAAATTTGCTAAATTTGTCCAGGATGACAAAGGAAATTATGAAATCAATCTAATGGATAAAATTGAACGAAGCCTGAAGCTCCTCTTCCAGATTGTGAACAGAAAGGCGAGGATAAATCCAGGCGTCTCCGCCTTACTTACTTCTACTGGAACTACATCTACTGCTCTCAAAGCCGCCAACGAACTGGCTCAATTTAACAATACAGTGTTCTACCCTAACGAGCGCCTATGTTATGGTATGCCTGTATTAAGATCACTGTGAAACCCGAGGGTTTCCTAGTAAGGCTACTCGTGTTAATTACAAAATATCACCGCGTGCTGATGAAATAACACCTCCCCTCCTAAAGCATTGCGCCCATGCTCTATTGTTATCGCTTCAGAGGCACAAATGCACCGTCTATATTCGATCTTGTTCTCACAAGCGGGGAAAATTTCATTGAGGATAGACGTTATGAAGCACCACTTGGAAATGAGTGAACATGTAGTCATTGTTATCGACTATATATATGAAGCGAAAGAGCTAGTGATGCTCAAAAATTAGTAAAAAATTGATGCGGTTTCATTATCAAAGGCATCTCAAGAAGTCACCGATTAAGCAACAATTAACACTGATGTCCAACAATGCTGGTCATCGATACTTCCGAAAGTCAACCAACGAAATGAACTTTACTCTAAGGATGTTTTGAAAAAACTAACAAAGGATCCAAAATTGTAATCCGGAGTCAAACACTGAAATGGATAAAGGTGAGAAACTGTGCCTGGAGACGTCACATACGGCAGGCAATTACTAAATCCATAGAATCTTGCCATTTTTTGAGGAATAAATTTGCTAAATTTGTCCAGGATGACAAAGGAAATTATGAAATCAATCTAATGGATAAAATTGAACGAAGCCTGAAGCTCCTCTTCCAGATTGTGAACAGAAAGGCGAGGATAAATCCAGGCGTCTCCGCCTTACTTACTTCTACTGGAACTACATCTACTGCTCTCAAAGCCGCCAACGAACTGGCTCAATTTAACAATACAGTGTTCTACCCTAACGAGCGCCTATGTTATGGTATGCCTGTATTAAGATCACTGTGAAACCCGAGGGTTTCCTAGTAAGGCTACTCGTGTTAATTACAAAATATCACCGCGTGCTGATGAAATAACACCTCCCCTCCTAAAGCATTGCGCCCATGCTCTATTGTTACCCTTCTCTGATCTTTTAAACTGTCACGGAGTTGTAGCAAGGTTTCTATTGACTGGAAAAGTGGATTAATCACTCCGATATACAAAAACGGTGTATAATACGATAAATTGATTGGCAATTTACAGCCCAATCAGGGAAAATATATTTGAAAATAGATTGTTAAGCAGAGCGTGGAAAATAAAACCAAGTTTAGTTAAACTTATTTCTAATCAACAAATTTCTGCTGCCATATATAATGTGGCGAAGAAATTACCGTGCATTAATTGCATTATCAGTAGATAAGTACATAAATATTTATCGTCTTGGTTATGAAATTACTCAAGCTGTTTCTCAGACATTCACCTTGAACAAAAAGTAACACTAACATCGCAAACGTACATCGGTAATTCTGAGGAAGTACGCTGAATTCTAAATAAGTAAAATAGGTCACTTACAACTGTGTTATATAAAGGATGGTTACAATAAAGCTAGTAATATCTCTATGTACTGTGTTTTCAGATCATCAGACGTTGTGATTGATCATGGTTTTTGCCTACTGATTCCAATCTAAATACGAGAGAATATCTGAAGTCTAACTTAGGCGTTTTATGCAGAGGAAATTCTTTATCTGAGGATGTTTGTTTCGAGCTGCTTTACGTGGATTACCTTGTTCTGTATTGTTGCAACCAAATTATAATTGATGCGCCTAAATTTTTAATCTCCATTTGAGAAAAGTGAATATGAATCAATTGATACGCGTGACGTTAGTAAGGATCTGTGATTGGAGAATACAGGAAACTAGATTTTATAGTAGTGTAGTGGATTGTGAGCAATGTATCATTAGATTGCTAGTGTTCTAGTTATATCCACGTACAATTTTGACTCCGAGATAACCTCGGTAAAACGTGAACCGCGCGTGGGCAAAGGCTATATTGCTATTATTATGAGTATTCACTATGTACGAATGGTATTTACCAGATAAATAATGTCTCAGTTAGCATAAAGAAAATCAATGAAATGTGAGTGATTACAACAGCAAAAATCATTAGAACAATATGACGCTATATGATGATGTACAAATCACTACAGTAGCTAGGATAGCGCAGGTAGTGCGCTTGAACAAAATTCAGAATGATATTCGGTATTCGAGAAATAAATTAGGATTGCTTAAGACGATAAGAAGCGTGCGATTGCTCGGCGTGCGTTATTTACACTTTTGCCTCCTGTAGAAACCCGAGAGGGCACATCAACCAATCAGGTGATGCGTGTGTGTGTTCGAAGTGATTTACTACAGAAACCCGAGAAGTTAAGGGTAGACATTACGTGCGGCGTATGTATTTATGTCAGCCAATAAGATTTGACAGTCGTACGAGTAAAATTTGAGTGTTATCAGGCGGGAAGGTTTTCCTCGTTTCATGAATAAATGAAATTTTTCGTTTTTTATTAAAAACACGTTAAACATATAAGATTGACAGGCATACAGTTGATTCCCAATGTGAAACAAACAAGCTATCGCATAGATAGCAATTTTTCTAGATGATCTGAAGAGATAGTAAACAACCAATATCAAACTGCCTATCACCAAGCTTCTTTTCCAGAGCTTTGAACATATATATATATGTTCTAAGCTCTGGAAAAATAGTAACTGTTGCATTACATGCTAACTGGATTAACTTAACCATGGTTAAAGATTCAGGGTGTCCGATGCTTCAGAAGTAGCTTTATATGAAGTGAATGAAAGGTTGCATTTTTCACATCAATATATAAGTTTGCTCCTGAAAATCCTTTCAATAGGTAAATGCACAACACACGACGGTAATGAGTTCCATAAGAAAATAAATGCGCACCAGATAAAGGCACCGACGGCAGTTTCGGTGAAGATGTGGAATATCAAATGACATTGTGGTAGTTTTCTAGGACTCAACGGACTACAGGTTATGGTAATGGTGTTAATATTGGAATAAATACGTATCAGAGCAGACCTCACCTTATGCGCAAAAGATATATGGAATGACTTGCCCTGTTCACTCTGGAGAAAGTGTCAAAATCGCCGTCTGAAAAGTGTGGATGAAGAAATAATCCTTTCGGACTTGCATTGTTGATAGATATAGACGAACGGAGCAAACCTATGTTTCATGATATACGAACAGCGGTGTATAATCTGTCTATTTTTGGACCATAAATTCTTGAATCTTGACATCGGTAATGACCGTATCCGAATAGTGATACTTACGGATGCATGCTGTGTCATGTTGAAACCATACGCTTCAATGTCCTTATCCCAACATGCGTTGTCTTACTTTGGACGGACTACTTTGCCACTTACTTCGCACACCCCTTACTGTTCTCTATATAAACACTGACCCTGTCCAGCTATAGGACCTGCGAACCTGTGTCCTGAGTCTCGACTTGGTTATTTCATAACTATCCTGCGTTGTTCTGTTCCCTTTCTCGATGGGATTGTTCTGTCGTATCATTTAGTTGATCAGCAGGCACAACTGTCTGTCGAACCCAGTACATAACAGAAGCAAATGAAGTGTATGGGATTCAAGAATCGAAGCATTCAAGAATTTAAGGTTTAAAAATCAAACGAATGAATTTCACTAACCCATGGAAATAACTCGTGCATTTCTGACATACAAAGCATGCCGACAAGGCAGAAGATAATCGGTGCAAAATGGACAATCACACTGCCAGGTGACTATAGATACCTTGTATGTCTTGGAACCTTTAGTCACCGCGGATAATTCATGTATGTTGACGCAAGTCATCAGACAGTTTTGCCGCAGGTGGTCGGTCAGCAATGCCACTGCTTTCGGTACTAGCAGGGTGCACATTCCATCAAGCTCAGGGTGCTGAGGAATTTCGCGAGGCCCGCGACTGGTAGAGACAAACAGAGCCTGACGATTCTGAAGGATGTGTTGGAAGACGTCCTTCGTTCTTTCTACAGCTTGCCAGAGACAAAGGTTCCCACTAAAATTGTGCCTCTTAATTGACCGATGGGTGGCTTCAACGAAGTTATTGTCCCTTCGGCCAAAAGTGGGAACTCGAGGCGATCTGATTGTTGTCCACATTGAGGCTCGGTGGATCAGTCTTGGCCTCACGTACTGTTGGTATAGGGTTTCGTTAACCCTATTCATGGCATTCAAAGATAGAATATATCTCCACCTGTTGCGCGTGCTCATGGCTACGTAGAACCACTCCATAAACAAGGCACCAGGTTGCTGTAAACATGTTAAGTAATTAAGATGAACATACTCTTTTGGTAACATTCCGTATAATGTGCACACGACACAGAAACACGTGTGCTGCTGGCATTTCAGCTCTCACTGCAGCCGGAGTGGCAGCGCTGTCATCCATCATGACCGACAGAATGCTAACAGGGTTAGCGAATTCCAAAAACTTTCGTAGGAAAAAGATATGGACGCTGTGGTCTCCGTCCGCAACCATCCGAAGCAAACAGGAATACACTTACCGCAGCCATCTACCAAAACAATGACGAATAAGTGGTACTTTTCACGGCAACTCTTGAAAGTGGAGTCAATGCCAATGAAATGAGGAAACCGGCGGCAAAGCGTTATCTGTTCATTCGTCATAAATATGGAATGAGTGAGATTGCTTTCAGCATCAGTTTCCATAAAACAACGGCCGGATGTATTGAGCTGGGAGCTCAAGTCCTATAAAGAACTTGTGGTTTTGCGACTCGCCAGCAGCTTCCATCGCATGTTTCTTACGTCACACGGCGTGACGTATTTCCCCATCTGCGTTCGAATATAATTGCATATGTTGAACGATGGAGTATTGTTCAACAACCAAGAGGGTATCGTTGACATCGCGTCCAGTGAGAGGCGCCCATGAGTCGGTTCGTATTTAGACATTAATAAACTAATGGGATGGTTGTGCTCCAAGGAAACTCGAGAGACACCAAACCTTTCACTAGGCAACCTTGAGATGAGTATTCTTGACCCACATCCGATCTTACGGGATTGCGTTCGACGAATTCCTCGGGAAGATGGCCGGTGTCGTCCAGTTTTTACGCTTTTGTAAGTCCGGGATCTGCAAATTATCAAAGTTGAGGTAACACAAACCTGGCATTCGGTGCTGTGCTCCGAATGCAATACGATGAACCAGTGGAGCTTTAAAACCTGGAAATAGCACCTGCTGCTTCAACTAGGGATTCAAATTGTATGGGGTCGGCAACGGTTCCGAAAATTTCTGCAAAAACCTGAACTAGCGACATCGTCAAAATATGCTGCGTGTAGGCTATGCAGCGCTTTTCAAAAGGACGGCCAGATGCCATGATTGGCTTAAAAATAAACGCATTCTGATTCGTGCCCCTTGAACGGATTCTGATTGGTCAGCTAATATATACTTCGTGCCCGTGGAAAGTGATTGTAACGGACGCCGTTTTTAATGGTCTAAAAAGCAACAAGCTTAACAACAACCATAGGATGGTAAAAATTGAAATTTAAGTGTATAAACAATATAAGAACATAGATTAAACAGTCTATAAGTGTTCTGTAAACGAATAATGCAATAAAAATTCGTCTAATTTCGTTTTAAAGTCATGTAAGTTAGTGGTTTGCAAGGCCAAATCAACACCATCTGCCTGGGCGACGCGTCTAAATGGAATGGAATCCGATATACACGGGCTTTCGTCCCCGCAGTTTCGAAATGTAAAATGCTGCAGCTTGGGAAGAAATCACACGATCAGAATCTGTTGAGGTTTTCGCTACAAAACTCGATGAGTTTATGACGAACCATGCGGTATGCGAATGTCCAACTAACACGGACTGTACTGTTGGAACACAGTGATCTATCGAATCGGCTGAAATTTTTTAAAACACGTCAACAACTGATTGACTTGGTAGTGTTTCTATTGAACTTAGTGGTGCGGTTGAAGGTAAACTGTTCCAACTAAAACAGACACGGACAGAGTAAAAATACCTGCTACATTTCATGCACGATCTACACTACACACACACGTTAGTGTATTCATTGTTTTCACAACCAAGATAACACAGAACGTCTGAAATGGACCCCTCACGGTCGACACATTTTAGAAACATTTCATGCTTTCAGATGAGAAGGTGTGACAGTTGGGAATAAAATGTTCCGTTTTATTTTTAAGCTGATTAGGTAGGTGGAGTGCACGCCATTTGAATTCGTCTGGCTGTAACAACGTGCAAACGAAACAAAATATGACTGCGCATTCGGTACAATTGTTACAGTACAAACAGTACATTTATTCTCTTATGAAACTCATTAGCGTCGGGTGTTGTGCATTTACCTATTGAAAGGATTTTCATCAGCATGGTTAAGTTAATCCAGTTAGCATGTAATGCAACCGTTTCTATTTATATACTCTCGCTCAATTTTATGCAAATGTGTTTAGCCCGATAACGGTTAGGGCGAATGAGAATTTACTGACATCGATTGTATCTCAACAACTGAATGATATTGAAATTAATTCAGCGATTATACGAAGACACTTGTGTCGACTGAACCCTAGGAAATCTCCTGGAGCCGATGGAATAACACCAGCACTACTAAAATCCTGTGACCAGCAGCTGTGTGAACCACTATGCCAATTGTTCCAACATTCCCTAACCGAAGGAGTGGTGCCAACAGAGTGGAAGACAGGAGTAATTTCACCAATTTATAAGGGTGGTAGCCGTTCAGATCCCGCGAACTACCGTCCTGTCACCCTACTCCCCGTGATATCCAAAGTGATGGAGCGCATAGTAACGGAAAATATAGTTCATCACTTGGAATCACAAAATATACTATCTGTCGCCCAGCATGGTTTTCGTAAAGCTCGCTCCTGCTTGACAAACTTGCTGACGGTATTAAATGATTGGACCCAAACGGTTGACGCAGGAGACAGTGTGCACGCGTGCTATCTGGATATGTCGAAAGCTTTCGACAGAGTTGATCACTTCCTGTTGCTACAAAAGCTGAAACAGATTGCTATTGACGTGCAGCTACTCGTGTGGTTCGAAAGATACCTCAATGGGCACAAGGCAACCGTTCGAGTTAACGGGGTGCAATCACGAGTCATTAATACCTCCAGTGGTGTACCGCAAGGTTCCGTTCTCGGTCCAGTGCTTTTCTTAGTTTACATCAATGATTTACATGAGACGCTCTCATGCAAGGTAGTTCTTTTTGCGGATGATGTTAAACTTTGGATGCGAATAAAATCAATGGCAGACTGCGTAAAACTGCAAAGTGATTAGGATGCACTACACGAATGGTCAGTTACAAATAAACTGCCGTTCAATTTTCAAAAATGCAAGTTACTGCAAATCGGTAAGCCCTTTCAGTACGAATATCACTTTGGGCAGAAGATTTTGAGCTGGACGGAATCGGAGAAGGATCTTGGAGTCATGCTTTCAGATGAGAAGGTGTGACAGTTGGGAATAAAATGTTCCGTTTTATTTTTAAGCTGATTAGGTAGGTGGAGTGCACGCCATTTGAATTCGTCTGGCTGTAACAACGTGTAAACGAAACAAAATATGACTGCGCATTCGGCACAATTGTTACAGTACAAACGAATACGGATTGCTATCACAATTGACGGTGCCTTTATCTGGTGCGCATTTATTTTCTTATGAAACTCATTACCGTCGGGTGTTGTGCATTTACCTATTGAAAGGATTTTCATCAGCAAACTTATATATTGATGTGAAAAATGCAACCTTTCATTCACTTCATATAAAGCTACATTTGAAGCATCGGACACCCTGAAGCTTTAACCGTGTCTAAAAACAGGATTGACTCTTACCTCCACGAACATCATTATTAAATCCCATGAGGCTGATCTTCTTATGACATTCGCGTATTTTTTCACTTATTGCTTGCATTATTGAACACTGCAATATCCTGCGGTTGTTTTAAGCTTGTGCGCTTCTTTACTGAAATAAACCATTGTTACCTTGTTCCATGGTTAAGTTAATCCAGTTAGCATGTAATGCAACCGTTTCTATTTATATGTTCTAAGCTCTGGAAAAGAAGCTTGGTTGTTCACTATCTCTTCAGGTCATCTAGAAAAATTGCTATCTATGCGATAGCTTGTTTGTTTCACATTGGGAATCAACTGTATGCCTGTCAATCTTATATGTTTAACGTGTTTTTAATAAAAAACGAAAAATTTCATTTATTCATGAAACGAGGAAAACCTTCCCGCCTGATAACACTCAAATTTTACTCGTACGACTGACAATTCTTATTGGCTGACAGAAATACATACGCCGCACGTAATGTCTACCCTTAACTTCTCGGGTTTCTGT
>JACCGJ010025331.1:17573-37088 GCA_013407085.1 Atriophallophorus winterbourni | reverse complement strand
GTACGAACCCTATATAACAGTTGGCATACAAGCATAACCTTGTTTACCTTTAATCAACTGTTTCAAGGCTCACTGAACCTGATCTTACTGTCTCCACCTGACGCCGGCAAACAGCCTGAAACCGGTAGTGGTGTGTAAGGGATGGGGATGTGAGCAACACATTACTTTGGTCATCCACAAGCGCCGTGAGTGCTTTGACCAAGAATCACTTTGTGATTCTGTGTCTGAACATCGTGGTTCGTTGTACGAACCCTATATAACAGTTGGCATACAAGCATAATCTTGTTTACCTTAATACACTGTTTCAAGGCTAACTGAACCTGATCTTTACTGTCTCCACCTGACTGACGGCAAACAGCCAGGCAAACGGTAGTGGGGTGTAGGGATGGGATGTGAGCAACACATTACTTTGGTCATCCACAAGCGCCCTTGAGTGCTTTGACACGAATAACTTGGTGTTCTGTGTATGAACATCGTGGTTAGTTGTACGAACCCTATATAACAGTTGGAATACAAGTATAACCATGTTTACCTCGAATCCACTGTTTTAAGGCTCACTGAACCTGATCTTACTGTCTCCACCTGACGATGGCAAGCAGCCTGAAACCGGTATGGTGTGTAAGGGATGGGGATGTGAGCAACACATTACTTTGGTCATCCACAAGCGCCTGGAGTGCTTTGACCAAGAATCACTTTGTGATTCTGTGTCTGAACATCGTGGTTCGTTGTACGAACCCTATATAACAGTTGGCATACAAGTATAACCTTGTTTACCTTTAATCCACTGTTTTAAGGCTCACTGAACCTGATCTTACTGTCTCCACCTGACGATGGCAAACAGCCTGAAACCGGTAGTGGTGTGCAAGGGATGGGGATGTGAGCAACACATTACTTTGGTCATCCATAAGCGCCTTGAGTGCTTTGACCAAGAATCACTTTGTGATTCTGTGTCTGAACATCGTGGTTCGTTGTACGAACCCTATATAACAGTTGGCATCCAAGTATAACCTTGTTTACCTTTAATCCACTGTTTCAAGGCTCACTGAACCTGATCTTACTGCTCCACCTGAACCATGGCAAACAGCCCTGAAACGGTAGTGTGTGTAAGGGATGGGGATTGATCAACACATTCTTTGGTCACCACAAGCGCTTGAGTGCTTGACCAAAAATCACTTTGTGATTCCGTGTCTGAACATCGTGGTTCGTTGTACGAACCCTATATAACAGTTGGCATACAAGTATAACCTTGTTTACCTTTAATCCACTGTTTCAAGGCGCACTGAACCTGATCTTACTCTACTGTCTCCACCTGACGATGGCAAACAGCCTGAAACCGGTAGTGGTGTGTAAGGGATGGGGATGTGAGCAACACATTACTTTGGTCATCCACAAGCGCCTTGAGTGCTTTGACCAAGAATCACTTTGTGATTCTGTGTCTGAACATCGTGGTTCGTTGTACGAACCCTATATAACCGTTGGCATACAAGTATAATCTTGTTTACCTTTAATCCACTGTTTCAAGGCTCACTGAACCTGATCTTACTGTCTCCACCTGACGATGGCAAACAGCCTGAAACCGGTAGTGGTGTGTAAGGGATGGGGATGTGAGCAACACATTACTTGGGTCATCCATAAGCGCCCCGAGTGCCTTGACGCAAGAATCACTTTGGTGCTTTTGTGTCTTAACATCTTGGTTTGTTGTACGCACCCTATATAAAGTTGCATACAAGTATAACCCTTGGTTACCTTGATCCACTGTTTCAAGCTCACTGAACTGACTTACTGTCTCCACCTGACGATGGCAAACAGCCTGAAACCGGTAGTGGTGTGTAGTGATGGGGATGTGAGCAACACATTACTTTGGTCATTCATAGGCGCCTTGAGTACTTGACCAGGAATCACTTTGTGAATTTGTGTCTGAACATCGTGTTTCGTTGTACGAACCCTATATAACAGTTGGCATACAAGTATAACCTTGTTTACCTTTAATCCACTGTTTCAAGGCTCACTGAACCTGATCTTACTGTCTCCACCTGACGATGGCAAACAGCCTTAAACCGGTAGTGGTGTGTAAGGGATGGGGATGTGAGCAACACATTACTTTGGTCATCCATAAGCGCCTTGAGTGCTTGACCAAGAATCACTTTGTGATTCTGTGTCTGAACATCGTGGTTCGTTGTACGAACCCTATATAACAGTTGGCATACAAGTATAACTTGTTTACCTTTAATCACTGTTTCAAGGCTCACTGAACCTGATCTTACTGTCTCCACCTGACGACGGCAAACAGCCGAAACCGGTAGTGGTGTGTAAGGGATGGGGATGTGAGCAACACATTACTTTGGTCATCCACAAGCGCCTTGAGTGCTTTGACCAAGAATCACTTTGTGATTCTGTGTCTGAACATCGTGGTTCGTTGTACGAACCCTATATAACAGTTGGCATACAAGTATAATCTTGTTTACCTTTAATCCACTGTTTCAAGGCTCACTGAACCTGATCTTACTGTCTCCACCTGACGACGGCAAACAGCCAGAAACCGGTAGTGGTGTGTAAGGGATGGGGATGTGAGCAACACATTACTTTGGTCATCCACAAGCGCCTTGAGTGCTTTGACCAAGAATCACTTTGTGATTCTGTGTCTGAACATCGTGGTTCGTTGTACGAACCCTATATAACAGTTGGCATACAAGTATAACCTTGTTTAACTTTAATCCACTGTTTCAAGGCTCACTGAACCTGATCTTACTGTCTCCACCTGACGATGGCAAACAGCCTGAAACCGGTAGTGGTGTGTAAGGGATGGGGATGTTAGCAACACATTACTTTGGTCATCCATATGCGCCTTGAGTGCTTGACCAAGAATCACTTTGTGATTTTGTGTCTGAACATCGTGGTTCGTTGTACGAACCCTATATAACAGTTGGCATACAAGTATAACCTTGTTCAATAGATATAGTTTAAAATCATCACCACCATTTCCTCAAATGGATAATGGTATGCCTGTTATGTCTGGCTTCAGGATCAACTTAGTTTTCTTGCAGACTTACTTATCGGCATCAGGTTTTAAGCATATAGTTTGTAATACACTAGGTGTTCGTAATATTCTAGTGATATCTTTTATAGATAGAAGTGTGGTATATAATAGTTTTTTTTCTTTTGTAGGAATAATGGATCTGTCAATTATCTCTATAATTTTCAAATGGAATCAATAGAATATAGTTGGAAAATCATTGGAATAGAGGAGTTGTGAACATTTTTCTATCCATATAATTGTTGAAAGTATGTTTTGTCTATGTATCGGTCAATTGTCTTGACCTTCCTAGTATATTTGTAAGTGAATGATAAATAGAAAGATAATATATTTTAATCCTCAATGAAGAAAGAACTCAATATCATCAAGTGAGTTAGACATATATTTAAATTAAAAACTAAGTCGAGAATGTAGCCCTTATTAATTGGTCTCTTAATAAATTGTTTGTCACCTAGTAAATAAAGCATTTTCATAAAACGTATATTAAAGCTAATTTTACTGCGTTCGTGTCAGTTCAAATTAGACATTGCAAAGCTAGCGGATTCAAATTAATGGCGTTCAGAATGTAAAGACGCTTCTATAAAAACTTAGGATAATAATAAAATTATTGATAATAATAATAATAAAAATAAAAATAAAAATAATAATAATAACAATAATAACATATTCTTGATACACCAAGACATTCACAACATGATCAGGTTATTACCGTGAACGACAAAATGGGAAAAAAAGAATTGTAAAATTGACTATAAAAGCTACAATTTTGACCAATATTTTGTATGATATAAAGAAACTATAAGTTTGCGTTTTTATAGTTGAATTTCGGTTGCATGGGCGTCAAACTAGGTTTCATGACCACTTTCGAAAACTTTGATATTCTCAACAAAATGTTATTATTATCAAGTAAATAAGATGTGTATGAATCCGCGTCGATGTCTAGAAAATTCCTCTTTCGGTGTAAGATGAACATTGAATTTATTTTATTGACAACTAACTGTTTAAATCTGCTGGTATTTTTGTATATTTTTACCATTTTTGTTTTACCGAACTACTTGAATTTATTCGTTCTTGAGCTTATATTTTGTATCTTTATTTGGCCGTTTGCGCGCTATTTGAAGTTGCGATCACTCGTGGTCATTGTTGCTGTTGAATATTGTTGTTTTTGGATTCAGTACGAAGCGGAATAATTGAGGTTTGCTATTTTCATTGTATAATTATTTTGCTTCAATAGTACCGTACTCATCTCACGTATTGTCTTGTCAATATTTTGGTGGGCTTGGACGCGTGACTCAACCGTTGGATAAACACATTGGTGTTTATATCGCGACTGAAATCTTTGACGTTGAACTCGATTTTCCCCGGACCGTATTGGCGGTTACAGTACTCAATTTGCTTCGTTTGGAACATTGAGACAGTACTCAAATTGGCAGTACTCAATTGCTTCGTTTGGAACATTGGGACGGTACTCAAATTGACAGTACTCAACGTTAGAATTTGATTTGGACCGTATTTTCTCAATTGGAGAAAATTCAGTACTCAATTGCTTCGTTTGGAACATTGGGACGGTACTCAAATTGACAGTACTCAACGTTGGAATTCGGTTTGGACCTTATTTGTCTCAATTGGAGAAAATACAGTACTCAACGTCGAATTCGCTGACGTCAATATGCCTGTTACCCGCAGTTTTGTCGCAAAGAACAAATCTTCCCAACAGTTGGTCGATAATGGAACAGAAGACATCGCAGGTGAGCGCATTCATTGTTCTGTTGTGGGCTCTCGTGGTAGCTTAAGGAGTTCAAAGATTGAGTCAAATATCCTTGTTCGTAAGGCTAGAAGGCGCCTTGAACTCCTAAAACTGTCGCACGAAACCATCGCTATGAAGCACAAACTGGAAGTGCTTGAGGCGGAACAGGAGGTTAAAATGGCTAAGATTGCTGCATCGGCAAGTCGTCTTGCGCATCGTGAGCATCAAAAGGATTCCATAGCAAGGCATGGTAGCATCGTTGAGTGCCAAGAAACAGTTTCTATTGATGTAAATTTGATGGGTCTTGACGTTTGTGCTGTCGGTTGTTCTCGGGAAGCTGAGTTAAATGACACTGAATTAGTTCAGTCGGATTTTGTGACTGAAGGTTCCGACACTAATTCGGATCAGATGGAGATTAAGCCTGGCCCACCTGACACCAAATCAGCCCACATGAAAAGTAGGCCTGGTTCACATGACACTGAATTAGTTCAGTCGGATTTTGTGACTGAAGGTTCCGACACTAATTCGGATCAGATGGAGATTAAGCCTGGCCCACCTGACACCAAATCAGCCCACATGAAAAGTAGGCCTGGTTCACATGACACTGAATCAGCTTTAATTGGGGCAACGTATGGTCAGCACGACAATCCGTATGATTGGCGTAAACCTTTCGGTTGTATACCTGATGAACCATTTACGTTTGGGAACTCGGATACAATATTTTGTAATTTAGGCTTGTTTAGATGGCGCAAAATGTCGCTGTTGGAGGATGCAATACATAAGGCTCGTTTGGGTAGGATATCATTCATGAGCTTATTGTAGGGCGCTGGCAGAACCGGAGGACGTGGTGGGTCTTTGTCTAGCAAACATTTTCCCTATAAAAAGCCACAGGTGTCCAGTGATGGTGATGCGACGTGGCGTGTGTGACTCGCCACTAAATAAAGTCACTTGCTTTATTCTACTGTACCTGGGTGTCGGGCCCGGGGGCTGGTGCTTAAGGTGGGAGGCGGGTCTTCGGATCTGCTGACTCCAGAAATACCACCAAGCATTCAGTCTGCCGGTTGCACGCGAAGACGAACGTTGAAGGCAAATGTTATTAGGTGGGAGGCGGGTCTTCGGGTCTGCCAACTCCAGAAATACCACCAAACATTTGATCGTCGAGTCGCTGTCGTTGGTTGCGCAGGTACACGGTTCGGGTAGCCAGGTAGAGGAGAGCCCCGCAGTTCATTGTTTGTGTCTCTACTTGCTTTTCAGATTTTGAGGAATTTTGGTGGGCGGTGTATGAATCCGCGTCGATGTCTAGAAAATTCCTCTTTCGGTGTAAGATGAACATTGAATTTATTTTATTGACAACTAACTGTTTAAATCTGCTGGTATTTTTGTATATTTTTACCATTTTTGTTTTACCGAACTACTTGAATTTATTCGTTCTTGAGCTTATATTTTGTATCTTTATTTGGCCGTTTGCGCGCTATTTGAAGTTGCGATCACTCGTGGTCATTGTTGCTGTTGAATATTGTTGTTTTTGGATTCAGTACGAAGCGGAATAATTGAGGTTTGCTATTTTCATTGTATAATTATTTTGCTTCAATAGTACCGCACTCATCTCACGTATTGTCTTGTCAATATTTTGGTGGGCTTGGACGCGTGACTCAACCGTTGGATAAACACATTGGTGTTTATATCGCGACTGAAATCTTTGACGTTGAACTCGATTTTCCCCGGACCGTATTGGCGGTTACAAGATGCCTAACTCTTATCTAAGAATTTTAATAAAACAGGAGTCCGCTGTAATACCCGAGGCTGCTCCGCGTTTTTTGAAGGCATTATTTCAACAGGACACAGAACATTCGGTTTTGTAATGGATGACAACTACTGGCATCCAAATTCGTCTTCGCGGTCCTAGTAACTGCAGCTCAACCACGAGTCATCCTTTAAAGGTAGTAGCGCGACGGTAGGCGCTCTTCAATATTAATGTACAATTTTCTTGAGGTAGTCATAATCACACTGGAGTCATTTACTGAGTTCCGCATCGGAAGCGAATATGGTGAGCTACGATTAACACCTAATTTCGATTTTCTAGCTCTAATTGGGCTAGATCTTTTTTGTGAGGCGGGGTATTAGGTTGCACAACTGGCAGTTAGATTAGAAGCAATTGAAGAATTTTGTATCATTTAACACATTCAATCGATGAACACACAATATGAAACAATTTCGAAACTTTAAGCAGCCTTAAACAAAATTCACACCGGCGCGAATTAAAATTAAACCTGGCCAACAGAAGACCTTAACCTACTGAAATAAATTCCCTTCGTCTACAAACAATAGTTTATTTTGAAGAAAAAAGTAATTCGTTTTGAACAATCAAAACGCAATGTATCGGAAAATTCATATCACAAAACATCACGCATTTTCGATTAACATTATCCGTTAAACTTCAGTGCTTCACGGAACATTCATTGATTTTTTTCTTGCAATGCAAGTTTTATTCTTGTATATAACAGATCAATTACTGGTTCTCTGGAAGCCATTTGAAAACAGTAATAATTTATTTATGTTGAACCTATAATTTCGCACACAAGTGACCTTTAAAATGCCTTCGCGATTGTACAAACCACAATCTGATTGTACAAACATTTCAAAAAATTTGATCACGATTAGCATGTCTTAGATATCAAAGAATGGAGACATTTATTTAATCAATTATTGAACGCAAAAAAATTATTTCAATATTTTCTTGTCATTTGTGGACTAATTTTTTGCTGTTTGGTTAGAACAACGCATATATGGATAGAAGGCAACCACAGTCTCTGCTACATCATCGACAACACATCCATCATAACAATTTGGCGATGAGGAGTAAAGAACCCAGCATTTCGAAATGGTAATACTTCAAATCAATACTTTAGCAACAGCAACGCTAATTCGAAAATGCTCAAGCCCGTTTGATCCAGACACTTTTGAAAAATCTGAGTGTCATTTCTGAAGGCAAGAAGACTGACGTACAAAACCCGGTGGTTGATAGAATCATCAACAGTATCTTCGAATTCAATTACGACCAGAAAGCGGTTTCACCTTCGAATCTTGGTTCACGAAATTCAAAGATATTTTTCAATGTGACTTCAACAACGCAGATGATGGTTGAAAAACGAGACTGTTGCTCAGAAAACTGGAAACGTTAGAACATGAGAAGTTTATCCAATTCAATTTGCCAGAATTACAAAATTCACCCACTTTTGATCAAACTGTAGAATTGTTGGAAGAAATCTTTTGCGAACAGTCTTCTTTGTTCAATAAACAATATAAACGCATGAAATTGGTCAAAGAGGATTGTGATGATTTTGTGAAGTATGCGGGAAACGTTATTGGAGCATGTGAACGGATGAGTTTCAAACATATGACTGAAAACCAATTTCGATCGCCGATATTCGTCTGTGTGCTGCAGTCACGAAAAGACCGAAACAATCGCACGAAACTATAATAATAATATTACTATATTCTTCGTAAACCAAGGCATGCAACACATGATCAGGTTATCAATGTGTACAAAATAAGTAAATTGTAGAAATGACCTTATCAAGCGGAATTTTTGAATATTTTTCCGTTTAATAAAGGTAAAGGTAAATAAAGGTAAAAGTAAAGGATGGTAAATTTACAATGATAAGAAAGGTAATTTTTTCGCGCAATGTCACACAGTAATAAAGATTTATCTAGATTGCATGAAATTGAGCAAATGGAGAGGATCAGATAGATTCTGGAGCAGGGATTGAAAAAAAGACAAAAAATTATAAAAGAAATGGTGCGCATGAAGATTTCATTGTCACGGTAAAAATAAATTTATGAAATAAAGTTTTTTCATAAATATATAAATTGACTTCTTCGGAATGTTGGTGGATGTGATTGAAGAAAAGTATATAAAAAACCGAAGATAAATTGAAAAAAACATTAGAAATTGGATGGGACGAGGAGAGATTGTGGTTTAGATTGCATGAGGTTTGGGCCAGTTGTACGATTCAGGAATGTCGAAGAATTGTCGAATAAGGAAAACCAAAACTGTTCGCCAGTAGGGCTTTCGGTTAATATAGAAGAATCAGTCTTATGCGGAAGGAGTAAGGGCCATTATCGGAGTTGGTTTGGGTGTCGGAGCCACTGGAACACAATAAAAGATATTCTCTCCACCATCATGGTGAGAGGTTATCAAAGAGAAATAGTAAATCGATTATAAACGATAAGAAAAATCACAAAAAACAGTATTTTTTGCATTTTTGGCATTTTTTCTTTTTTCTTTTTTTTGATAAATACATTATGGTAAACCATATTTTCATACATAAATGAGTTAAATATAAGCAGATAACGGTTAAGAATATGATCATATGGTAAAAATGATTAAAATACGAACGGTTACGATGAAGATGTGTAGCAACGTGACGAGACATGCCTAGACCCTAGGTAACCTGACACTTCAGCAGCGTTATAAATAAATAATCATAAAATTAATGTTTTAGATGTTTCGATTTTTTTAGAGAAATTTGTTTATGATAAAATCCTGAATTGAAACAATAAGGATAACTATGTTTAAACCAAACGGTGGGTGAAATAAGACTAGTGAATTGTCAAGACTCGATCAAGACACAAAATTCAACATAAATGAATATATAAATGAATGAATTTTAATCGTGGAAATCCGAAACATGTTGACCATAATCGATAACATCTCCAAAAGTTTTGTACAATCAGATTGTAGTATGTAAAATTGCAAAAACCATTTTCAAGGTCATTTCTCCAGCGGAATTCAAAGTTCAATAAATATAATGTAACGGTATTCCAAAGTTTCTTACAGATAATCTGTACGTGATATGATATAGTACAAAACAGGTATTGCGAGGAAAATTCAATTAATGATCCCGGCAGCACTGATGTTTAACGGATAAGGTCTATCGAGGATGCGTGAAGAATCTCTGTTGTTAATGTTCTAAAATTTTCATTTTGATGATTCTAAATAGATTGATCTTTCCTAAATATGAACCGTTTTACTGTCCGCTAGGCGAAGGCAATTTATTCCAAAAGGTTGAGGTCTGTGGGCCAGTTTCATTTGTGTGTGGATTGAGAATTATGCTGTGAAGAAAATACTCGAAAGCGAGGGAATGTTGTTTCGAACGTTATGAAAATATATTTATTATTATTACCTAGGAATGCCATTATTATATAAATAATCAGATAGAACATCTAAGTTAAAAAGATTGCGAATTTTTTCTCTATGGTAAGAAATGAAGCCTTGAACTTCACTTCTGATTGAACCGAAACAGAATATTGCGGAGATGCATCCCATGAGTTAACTACCCGAGTGCATAATGTCAATAGTGCCGGGAGTCGTAAAATTTTATAGATACTCCACTTTTTCTGAGTTTGAGATATCAGCATCCTTTCACGGCAATGCTTCAGTCTTTGTTCATGAGGCTACCTCTATTGTTCTTATTCTGACGTCACTGGGGATATTCTTCCTGTATAATCGCCAAGTATGTCTAACGGAGTCTGTTATAGCACTTGTTCGTAAAGTGAATTTCAAAAGATTTGCTCCGTCACCTTTGCAATTTAATGACCGGGTATACTGAAGGTACTCACAACGGCATTTTCCACGCTGCTATTTTTGCTGCGATGTAAAGCCACTGTTTGTAGTCGGTTGTTGATAATTGAGAGCCTTCAGCGAACTGACAGCTTCTGTATCACCTAGAAGGATTAGGCTGCGCTTGTTGCTTTTTTCAAACAACGAGACGTTCTTTTCTTGTTCAAAAGGGGATATCTGTGTATATTCGATTATTGCAGTCGAGAAACTCACGTAGCAAGTAAGAAATTAAATGAACAGTTAATATATCCTTCCCAATGTTTATTGGTATTTTCAGTACACGTGGTTGACCAAAATGTGAAAAGCTTCGGTGACGAACCTGCTTTAGATCTGATGGTTTCAGAACCCGTCGTCGTACAGAAGTTAAACAATTTTCTAAGTCGTATCTCGCGCTATCCGCAAAATGTGTCTCGCTGGATTCCTGCGTGTACAATTCAATTCAATCCAATTTCAATGGTCTAAAAAGCATATAGCTTGACAAAAACCACAGAATATTATGAGAATTACGAATAACATGGTTAGAAAAACGGGATTTGTTTGCTTACTGAGTAGTTCAGGAATCAAATGAAAAACCATTGGGCAGAAACTGGTTTCAAAGTTCAAAGCTTTTATGGTGTGAAATATGTAGGTTTAAAGTTTGGATTGGTCAACATGAAATTGTTCAAATTCGATTTGAATATATCCAATTTGTGTAAATGTGCAACATTACAAGGTAGGTAGTTCCAGGTAAAGCATACACGTACAGAATAAAAGTACCTTCGACAGTTTACTCTCAAGTCGGGAATATGTACTGTATAGTCGTGACTCCGGCTGGTTCTGCGTTGTAGTCTCGTGAATAGTTGATTTAGGGGATGTTTGGGGGTATGCAGGATATTGAACATAACTATCAAATCACCTCTAAGAGGGCGGTAGTGAGAGTCGAATAGATTGAGACTTGCAATACTACCTTCGTATTGTTTGTGCTTCAAACCGCGTACGAGCTTGGTGGTCCGATGATATATTCTCTGCAAGAGGCTGATGTCCTTCTGTAGCCAGGGCGACCAAGCTCGAACCGCATACTCCATGGTTAGCCTCAAATACGTATTAATTATTCGATGAACGGTTTGCTTAGTGAAACTCCTGAACACGCGTTTCAGCAGTAGCAGTACTCGTGACGTCTTTTCATAGACGTTATGTGACGGTTTTAAAGTGCTGCTCACCCACACACCCAAGTCCTTCTCCTTGTCAGTGCTTTCTAGAATATGGGAACCAAGGGTGTGGAATTACTCGAAATGTCTTCCAACAGTCAATACCTTGCATTTTCTGACATTGAACGGTAGTTCATTTCTAACTGACCAGTCTTGTAAGGCATCGAGGTCCAGCTGAAGCTCTCTGCAATCCTCAGTTGTACGTACTTGTGTCCACAGCTTGATGTCATCCGTACAGATAACACTGTAAGTTTTGTGAACATTTGCTCTGTGACCTCCTATGGTTTCAGCTGAACCTTCTGACGAGCGGATGGCTTCATTTTAGCTACTTTTTAATGTCAGAGTAGTTTATATCAGATATGACATTGTCAGTCGATTTTTCAAACGTGGAGTCTTGATGAGAAGAACGCTTTGCAAAGACTGTTTTACTTATACCAGTTGAGCGTTCGCGTGGAATGATCTGCAAAGCCGCATATTTTGTTTGGTTGGCGTTACACACTACATTTTCTGATTTTTCGGTAGGTGTTCTGGTAAGCCAGGATTTTGAGGTGTATACATTTTCAAATGATGCCATTAATGTTTGTATGTAGAGCTCTAAGCCAAACATGCGGTCATCTTGGTTGCATTGCTGGTATGATATTGACTGCGCTTTGTATATTCCTCCTAGTTGTTCCCGGGTAAACCTGAGAGCAGGAACACAAAAAAATCAATGAACAAATGAAAAGCACAAAATCTCCTATTGCTGCACGCAAAGAACAACAAATCGTAGACAGGTAATAGTTGTATGAGTAGACCGCTGTAGCGAACTTTCAGATAAATGTCCAAAATTTAAATTGATCTGTTAAAAGGTATGGTAGTTATATTTAAAGTACCGAAGCTCCGAAAATATTCGACCGCTCGTCAGGTCGCTGTCGAAGAAGCTCCGATAAATTGGGCGGATGAGTGGGACCTTTTCCTTAACCTAGAGAAGAAACACTTGCTTTATATACTGGCAGGTAATATGATTGTCTCTTCGCCTTCAGAGTACATAGAGTTCCGTAGAATAAAATTTACTAAGAACTTAAGTGGGCCAAGCAATGTGTTGCTGTAGTTCAAAGGCCCAGGAGGGAAAGTTTCCGACTACGATCAACCCTTACATGCAAAAAGCTGAGATGCTGTTACCACGCGTCTATACCGCTGTAAAACGCGTCTATAATAATGTATGCAATGCAGCTGGAAATTTTACCGAAGCTGGGCACTCGGATGATGGATGGTTTGGCATGCAACATCTATGGAAATCATTTATTATCATTCTAGCTTCAATCACTTATGAGGAAGCAGCCCATGTGCGATCTTATGGAAACATTTAAAGTTGTCAAATGATGAAGCTGTCTCGAATTCGATAATCTCTTTCTGTTCTCTCCTTTGGTTGGTACGCGAGGGTACAGTCTTAGGTTAAGTAAACAGCAAACCAGGCTGGAATCCACAACGCAAATCTTGAGCATCGGTGTAGTGAACGCGTGGAACACATTAACCGCAGAACTAATTTCGGCAGCTTCAGTAAATCCGTACAAACATGGGCTGGATACTCGGTATAATGTGTTCTTTCCGCAGCATTACCAATAGGAATAAATCCATTCCTATTTACTGTCAAAAATACCAAAAATATTGTTGAAACCTTTTTGAAATTCAAAAAGCCATTCTCTTCCAAGTTTTTGGTTTTTGTCAACACTGACTGATATCCATCGTCTTTTTATTATCTCTCTCACCTTTCGGTGATCAGACCTATCCAATCTTCCATCAATAGATTCACACGCCTGTGCTTCCACCGAATCCATCCTGGTAGTGGCGGATGTTTTCAAGCACACATCATGAAAGAGTTTGTGCACTCATTTCGAACTGAATTGGTCGACTATCGCACCATTACATAAGTGCATTGCGAGAATAACTGAATGTTTTATGGAAGAATAAAAATGAAGGAATAAAATAAGAGTTTTTATTTACAAATTATATTCTACTATTGATCGATGTTCTTTTCAATGTCTTTAAGGATCATATTTAGTTTTCGCCATGGCAACGGTGGTAGCTTAACCGTTTCAATATTTTGTAGGTCACGAAGCACAATGTCTTAACGAACAACTGAAATCAATGATTTCACGTTCACAGCAATCAAAATTGAGTAATAGATAAATCTTTCATTTATGTGAAGGTTTTTCAAATTTAAGCACATTTTCCTCTTCAATCTAAAATCATACTCTGTGAAATGTTGTATTGCGTTATCAGCAATTTGATCAGGATTAATTTGACGATCTACGAGATTTTGTATTAAATTTTTGTTGTGTTTCTATCACGTTTGTTGATCGTAACATAACAAACTCAGTTATAAATAGCATAACGACAGCTTCTGTGCTGTAGTTGCTAGAGGTCATTCGCTGAAGTTGCAGAAGCGCCGAACGGAACACCTGAAGCCATCGTTTACTCTGTCGACCAGAGTGGTCAATATTTGGAATGCAATCTCCGCTGATGCAATTGGGGCAGTCACCGAAGAGCAGTTTAAACGCATATTGGACGGTGAACTTCCCGCTATCCTGCGCGATTCGCCTACTCTTTCAGCTCAGTAACTCCTCGTGAGGAATCTACGCTGAGATAGCAGAGACCCGGGAGGTGAAGCGGCTTTCACGGACTGTAGTCCTCCTGCCCTCTATTCAGAAGAAGAAGAAGAAATACTTTTTGTTGCTGGTTCTAAGCATGACGTGCTCATATGATGCAGTCATTTATCTTCGTTTTCTTTTGAGTATCATTTAGTGTGAAGTTGAAAGAAAATGTATGTATTGTGAGTTTTTAGTTGGCGGAATCAAATTTCATAGTATTTAGAATTCTATCATTCCAATTAACTGTTTGTAACGATAATTATAAATCAGAACCCACCAAAATTTTTTGACATGTGTTAACTTACCAGACAGACAGAAATATGTAGTAGTCTTTATCACATGATAATAAAATATGTAACATTAGGGGTCTTGCCACAAGAATGGAAACGGGGTATTATTAAACCTATGTTTAACCCTTTCAGGACGGATGTAACCTTTTGGTTACATGAACTTCGCAAGTCATTTTGAGCTAATTCTAACTGAATTTTCCAAATTTCTTTCTTGCACGGCGGCATACAGAATTTTGTTAACTGCAGGGTGGTTTTCTTCTTTGTTCGTAATCATCATTGACTTGTCCACAGTGAAAGAGAAAGTATGTGCTGGTACGGGTTTCGAACGTATTTTCACAATTTGCAGTTTTGTGAGCCGAATAAAAATCGTGTGAAAGTCTCAGTTATTATAAATTTTGTTCCAGTATAAACTTCGTCATGCCTACAAAGACATTATGTAAACAAAATTGGAATAAATCAGAAAATCTTTGAAATGCGTTGCGTTTAATTAGATGTAACCTTTATGTTACATCCGGCAGAAGTCATCAAAATCGTACAGGCCTGTTGGAAGTGTCTCACGACTGTGTAGCTCTCATTGTTTCCATGGCAGATCGCACGATCGATAACTGCGGACACTTACTCATACGCCCACGACCCAGATCTCCTCACCGATTTCCTTTTTTAAGTTGATGTTCGACAATTCGGCATTCGAGACAATGGTTTACCAAATCAAAATTTGCGCAATGCAGACCGCTGGGAAAGAGTTGCGAATTGACAATACGGATATGAGAACTTTCGTGGGGATCACACTCCTAACTGGTATAATCAAAGTTTCTAGTTATCGAACTTACTGGAAAAAGGCTTAAGCCTCAAAGCAGTTTCGAGTAATATGAGTCGAGACAGATATGAGGAGATAAAGCGCTATCTTCATTTTAATGATAACATTTTGCAGAAGGAAGATAGCAACAAAGATGATAAACTATTCCAAATTCGACCAATTATGGATTCCGTCGAATCGAACTGTCAGAAACTTCCACAAGAAGAACATCAAGCCGTGAATGAACAAATCATTCCTACCAAAGCGCATATCTCCTTAAAACAATACAATCCAAGAAAGCCACATAAATGGAGGTATAAAGTCATATCTAGAGCAGGATCGAGTGGCCTTATTTATGACTTCGAGATTTATACGGGGAAGGATCGGAAGAAGGAAGATGTCGAAGTTGGAGTGTCATCAACCTACGCACTTCGGCTTGCTGAAGGTATACCCAAGCACAAGAACTACAAGTTATTTTATGATAACTGGTTCTCTTCATTGGGCTTATCAAGGAAGCTACAGGAATCTGGTATTCTCAATGTGTCTACCGTCAGGGTGAACAGGCTGAAAAGATGTATACTGAAGAATGATAAACTGCTACAAAAAGATGGGAGAGGAAGTTACGACTTCAGAGTTGAAATCAATAGTAATATAATAGTAATATAATAGCTGTGAAGTGGTTTGACAACAAACCAATTCACCTACTTTCTTCATATGCGGGAATAGAACCGGCTGATACAGTGATGAGATGGGATCGAAAACAGAAGTCATATGTAGAAGTTGGTAGACCTTTCGTTGTAAAAGAATATAACAAATTCATGGGGGGTCGATTTGTGCAATATGTTGATCGAACTTTATCGTACCGATTTCAAGTCGAAGAAATGGTACATGAGGATTTTTTCTATCTGTTAGATCTGAGTGTGGTAAATGCTTGGTTGTTATACCGAATGACCTGTGATTTCATGAGTTTAACAGGAATGTGTCTCTCTGACTTCAAAGAAGACATAGCAATCGCTTTAATGACTCCGCCCGTAACTCCAAGAGGAAGGCCAAAGTCTACAACAGACATGCAGCAACTGGCACAGAAGATGAGGAAAATCTCTTGAACAGTGAATTCAGTCCTTTTCGACAACGTTGGACATTTTCCGCTCATCTCGAAAACCCGGAAGAGATGCAGGCACTGTGTGAAAGGATTGACTAAAGTGAGGTGTCAAAAATGCGATGTAGCTCTGTGTCTGACCTACGACAAAACATGTTATAGAGGCTATCACACAAAAGTACAATGCAGTGCCATGAGGAAATGACGCCTGAAAATTGATGACTTCTGCCGGATGTAACCAATTGGTTACATTTTGTTATTTTCTCAATTATGTGAATATCACAAACTTTATATATTATTTGTGTTATTTCACCCCTGGGCATCTCGTTTCCGAAGAAAAAATATTTTATTTCGGGTTAGAAAATAATTCAGGCATGAAAGGGTTAAGAGTGGGGACCCTAGTGACTTGACTTACTTGGCTTAATCCCTTGAGTTACTGGAGGAAATTAGGGCCTCGACAACTTGTCTCCAGTTTGGTCTGTCCATAGCAGCCAGTTTAATGTCGTTCCAGTTAAGTCCACACTTGCGGATTTCCTCTTCATACGAGCGCTTTCAAGATAGCCTTGGGCGTCCGACCCGTCTCTTTCCGATTGGGTTTCATACCAGAGCATGACGCGTGATGTCACCATAAGGTTTCCGCAAGGTGTGCTCAACCCACCTCCACTTTCTTATACTGATCTGCTGGGCGATCGGGTCCTCAGCAGCAATCTGCGGGACCCTAGTAGTCCCGCTAATTACAGGCCGGTCACATTGACTTCTTTGATCGGTAAAATTTTAGAGAAGCTTATCGAAAGGAAAATAGAGCACTTTCTTTTGGAGTGTGGGCGTTGGTGTCTACAACAACATGGAATCACCAAAAATCGCTCATGCGTAAGTAATCTACTTCTGGCGCGAGAAAGTTGGTGTGCTATGACTGATTCTGGTCGAGAGGTCGATGTCATTTTTATCGACTTTAGTAAGGCGTTTGACCGCGTGACCCACCGCCGATTGCTCGTCAAGCTGGAGGGTTTGGGTATTCAGGGTTGTCTACTTAAACGGATCGAGGCATTCATCTCAGGGCGGTCAAACCTTGTCTGTCCTTGGCCCATTGCTATTCAAAGTTTTCGTGAATGATATTCCGGACGCGGTAGCGATCGATTGTCTTTTATTCACGGATGATCTGAAACTGTGGGCATCTGTCAGTTCCTGCGATGGCCACAAGCAACTGCAGCAAGCAGTCGATGACTAAGTTAGTTGGACACATCGCTGGTCACTGCCTATCAATGAGGACAAGACAGTGGTCATGCGCATAAACTCCGATGACACTGGTGGTGAATACTTTCTTGAAGGTTAGGCTATTAGAGCGGTGACGGTCGAAAAAGACTTAAAGATTCTGGTTATGGATTCCTTGAAATCGAAGGCTGACACTTGTCGGAGAATAGGCAGCGCTACCAGGATGCTCTGAGCGATTCAGCGTTCCTTTGCGTCCATTACCCCGCAAATGTTCCGGACACTTTTCTCTGCGTACATTCGTCCTCTGTTGGGATATGGGCTGCCTGTTGCATTTGCTCAGTCCAAAGGCGAATGCGACTCTTTAAAGGGGGTACAAAGGAGGGGCAATAAGATGGTTTGTGGAATGCGTCAATCCGCGTACGAGGATAGGAGGAGCTTGCTGAAACTCTACCCCCTCGAACTTCGAAGAAAAAGATATGACCTGCTTCTGACACGCCGTATTCTTCTCGGTCAATATGGAGACGAGTTCCTCCAGTACTTCCGATTAGTAGGTGAGTCGAGGACTCGTGGACATGACTCTAAGTTGCAGAAGCCAAGAAGGCTGAAACTGAGTAACGCGAGCACGCTATCAACGCGGGTGGTGAACACTTGGAACTCTCTACCGAAAGGGCTCCTGTCTCTACCATCTGAACAGCTATTCAAAAGCGCGTTAGATCAGCATTTGTTGAGACGGATTGACTTGATCCCCGGAGTGATATAGTGGTGTTCCTCTACTCTCAGGGTTTGGCTTGTCAGCAGAAGTCACCCATGTCTATTACTGTGATGAAGCTCAAACGGGATTTCATCCCTTCTGCTTTCGATTTAGAAGAAAAAGTCCATAATCGACCAGTGTAATTTTGACTGAAAGATAAAAGCCTACGTAAAAAATATTTTTTATTATTTTTATGCGATATTCTCTAACTGAAGTAGACGGTAAGACGTTGGTGACAACACGGATCCTAGATGAATTCTGTTAAGTTCAAGGACACCATTTTTTGTTATTAATATCATCATTGATAGACGACAAATGGTCCAATTTTGTGAGTCGAATTTCTTCCCAATCAGCGAAATAACTGAGCAAAACAACAGTTGAAGAAATCCCGGAAAGTGTTGTACATCTTTCAAGTGATCATAAACAATTCCTAGTCCACTAGTTGATTGAACTGTTTTCAATTTTCTTGTAATAACTTTTTACGGAAGCACATTTCAAAAATTTACAATTTTGTTGAGAATGTCCATCGTTGTAATAGGTGGATTGTCCTATGATTTGAAGCTTCAGAGTATGATTACGATATTATGAGCTTTTTACGAGAGGGTGTGCAATCGCAAATTTTGTCACCATGGTCTCCTAATAATATCCCATTAGTAATCAACAAGTCACAGTGAACGCCCCGAATACTAAGTGACACAAGTTTCTTACATTTAATTCTCTCCAAATTATTATTATTATTATTATTATTATTATTATTATTATTATCACACAAGTCTTTACAGACGATGTGCCAACAAGTATACCATGAAGAAGGTACATGATGAAAGAAAAAAAGAGGGGGGATTTTTTGTCTGTCTGTTTACACATGCCGTTTATGATCTTTTTTTGTCTTTTTTGGAAAAAGGGAGGGGGAAGGGTCATTGATAAACGGGAACACAAGCACGGCAGGATTCTCGCCACTGGTTCCTTACTTTTGCCATCACACTGAGTGTTATCAGCCACATATCTTCACGGTCCTTCGGACCCCACCCGGGTAAGCGCGCTGTTCCCACGATGGCTAGTAGGGCTGTTAGACGCTTGAGGGTCTTGCGCCAGGTATTCCTTTGTCCGCCACGGCGACGTTTCCAATCAGGTCCAGCGAGAGCA
>JACCGJ010025331.1:0-17553 GCA_013407085.1 Atriophallophorus winterbourni | reverse complement strand
CCGTTAAAGCAGAGCCGATTATACTCTAATTTAAAATAGTCAACCAGTTGTCTGAAAATTATTTTTACTAATCTATGTATTCTGCAGTTTAAATTAATTCGACACTACTTTTACCTCGATCGCCGTTCAAAAGTTGATTGTGGCAATTCAATTTGAGGATTGTTTTGCTTACTGAAAATGAATGTAACTCTATGAAATATTATATATATATATATATCAGATTTGGTAATTATCAAAACAAGCTTAACATGATGCATGAATGAATAGGATAAATATGAAAACGTGGCTTTTCGAATAAGCGTTGCGTTTTAGTAATATAGAAGATGACATGCTTACCTAGAAACTTTACTGTGCAGTCTATTTTATCACACACTGCATGTTAGATTGCAGGATGTTTGTTAAAGTTTAAATGGCGTATCTGTTGGAAAAGGTGTCGTATATTAAGGAACGAACATTTGACCAATACTGCTTTTGCTTGAAAACGGATTTTTCAGCTTCATGCTGTATTAGTGATGGTATTTAACCAATCAAATGTTGCCAGGCTCTCGCAATTATCTTTTCAAATACTCGGTAACACACCACGGTATGGTTTGTTATCACGCGCTCAACGGCGGTAAAATCAGGATCGCGGTCCATCCACTGTAACGTTCAATTCTGATCTGTTAGGCTACCTCGGATTATTTAAAGAAAATAAGTGCTACAATATCCTGCTGTTTTTATCTTAGAAGCGTATCTCTGGAGTTTAATCTGTGTAGGAGACTTACTCATGTTTGATTAGCCGCCATAAGCTGTTGTTCATCAGTCAATACTTTGTTTAGCATTATTGAATATCAGTAAAACGTTTAGTAGCACTAATAGATCGTGCTACGTTGATAAACTATCAACCAACACCTTGGGTGACGCTTCAAATTTTTTGAGATCTTATAAATTTATATTCGCTAAACAGCCTGAAAGCTCGAGCTAGGAATCTTAGAGTTTCGATGAATTTATATCAATTTCACACAGCATGACATTTTCCGAGTTGGCTGCCCTAATAGCTGACTGATTAACACATATGTTACGAAGTATGAAACAGAAATGATAGTTTATATCGTAGGCTATCGAACATTTTACATTCCATCGTACACCAAAGTTCTGGCACGCAATAGTTCAGATGATCAGAATCCCGTCATTGAAAATAATGCGGTGCGTTCTAAACGGGAGTCAACTCTCCGTTGATTCACAGTGATAGAAAATGTTGTGTGTGGAACAATGTACGAAACTTACTGTCTGAAATGGCTCATCTTTAAGTACCATGTCATTAGTCTAGGCATGATTATCGTGCGCTTTAAATTCCGAAACCCTACTTTGAAATTCCAATGTTACCTATGATGTAGCTACTGAATAAAACGTAAGTAGTAATATTTATTTATTTAATACTATGGACCTATAATTGTGTTCAGTGAAAATGCCACTGTTGAATAACGTTGGTATGAACACCCTGATCCGCATGTGCCTATCTGTTTATTGCGAACAGCACGAAACCTTTCTTGGAGGGTGTGTGATCGAAATGCATGCAAACGAGTATCCTTCTTCGTGACCACGGGTTTAAACCCAACTACATGTCTTTTGTCACCTGTACCTTGAAGTCTTCACGGCAATGTTCTGTGGTATACAAAAAGTCCTGCGAAACCTTGGCGCTACTCATAAGTATCTTCGGTAGTTTTACAAAGCATGTACTCCCACGAATAATTAGCACCTATATCCGGCTAACAATGGAGTACGCTTTTCAATCATGGTCCTAATAATTACAGGAGGACATAGCTTTGCTGCGACGTGTATACCACCGCGCTAAAAATCTGCTGACCGGAGTATACAAAAGGCCATACGAGGAGAGGATTGACACTCTGGACCTATTTGAGTTTTCGTACAGCCGTGTCTGGGGTGATTTGATCCTACTGTTCAACATTCCGCATACAGTGGATCACCCACTTGAACACCTGTTTCACGGACAAGAAGCACGTGGTAGAAGATCGCAGGGCTACAAGTTAATTATTCCACACTCTAGATCAAATTGTCGAAGGTTCTTCTCTGAGTTCTTTTATATGGAACTTTATACCCCACATATCATTTGTGCATCAAACCCGAACATGCTCAAGGCTGAACTTAGCAAGTATATGTTGATCAAATCCAACATCGCACCTCAGTACATAAGCTGACTTTCCATGTTGACAAAACATCTTTTTTTCTTTTTATGAATTCCCGAAATTTTTAATCTATGGTTACGGTAAATTATTTGCGTTTTAGACCATTAAAACCTGAAATTACTTTCAACCATGACAACAAACTCACAGATTTTCCTGCATGCTTCAGCTACGCTCTACTTGCTGGGTGTTTTGTATTCAAAAATGACTAACAAGTAGCCTTGGTTTTGGTATATACTGAGCTACATTCTACTTGTTTTTGTTTACTTCTCTTAATTCAGGCAGCCGTTGCTTTTTGGGTGTAATCTGTACTCGCATGCGTTGATTGCGTTTTTATCCCATAAATACAAACAATGTCCTACGCAAGACTTCATGGAAATTGGACTTCTACTCAAACGCTTCATTCCGGCTTTGTTCTATTTTCCTAACTGATGGGTCAATAAAAACGCATTGAACGATACAATATAACGATTACCTCTATATAACAAAATCACAACATCTTTTTAAATAGAGCTTTGTCCTTCTTTTGCTTATCAACAGAGAGGTTTTGAATTATAGTTAGAGGGTTAGCTTTCATTTAGTTTCAAATACGTGAAGAAGTGTAGTAAATGTAGCTTGAACATTGAAGCTACAGGGTAATATAATTGATATAACCAACCTGTTCAAATCACCTGTGTGTTTCTGGATGTTTTCTTACTTAATTCATACATCATTTCAAGATAAATTCAGAATTTTCACTACAATGATCCGCTTTTTTGCTATTGAAATGTTTGTTTTATTAGATATGCTAAATTTTGAATTATGATGGGAGAATTCCTTAATTATAAGCCCAGCAATTCACCCATTCGAGGTTTATGATATCTCAATAACAGTCTGTTTACTTACAGAAATAAACGTTCACAAATTTCCGGAAGAAAGAGACATCGTGCAAACACCTTTCGTTGGATTGGCTGATTCCTATGGATGACCTGACAGACGAGATCCTGCAAGAACTCTACACTTGGGTAGACGGTATCCCGTTATCGCGAGTGAAGAGAAATATAGCACGTGACTTTTCGGATGGCGTGTTAATTGCGGAAATTGTCAAACATTTTCTACCCAAATATGTCAATATGCACAATTTTCAAATATGCAATTCGTCCAGTGCCAAGAAGAAAAACTGGGATCTACTCAACTGGAAGGTGTTTCGCAAATTGAACTTTGAACTCTCTGAGGAAATTGTATCATCATTGATTGCTTCTAAACCAGGAACCATCGAGAAGGTTTTGTTGTTACTCCGTGCTAGAATCAATGAAAAGTTACAGTCCATGAATGAGGATGGTTTGAAATTTCAGTTTGATTGTGACAAGATGAAGGATCTCAATGGTTCGAGAATGAATATTTCAGATCAAATTACATCAAAACAAAATGGGGCAGTTGCTTTCCCATTTAAAAAAGAATCCTTCAAAATGAAAGATATACACTGCAGTGATAAAAATAACAAATTATCCATCGGTTCTCCCGCAACAAAATTTGAAAATGGTTGGAAAACCGAACCAACAATCAGCCGTTCTTTGTACGATGACAAAATTCAAGAATGCTTGTTGTTGGAAGAAACTGTTGAAATATTGAACGCCAAAATCCGACGACTTGAACATCTGGTTCGTTTGAAAGATGCGCGCATCCAGGAATTGAAATTATCCCTGAAGCAAAAAGAGGTACTTTGAACCCGTCTGTCTTCACATTACCGATTTATAGGTAACAGAACCGAAAGTGGGAGAAATCATGTCAAATTGATAAAATATATGCAAATCGTGACATTATGCTGAATTTTATTGATTAGAATGGTTTAGCTGTGGGCTGAAATAGACTCGAACAGCTTGTTTGTGGATTACATCCAATGCTATAAATCAGAACTCAGACATTCTTATGGTAGATAAAACAATGAACTTAACAAAAATCACATGGTGACGAGTTATATAGAATCAGTCAGTCAGTCAGTCCTCTCCATGCCGGGTGGCACATGAGGCGAAGACAACTTCACGCCGGTGGTTCCGGTCTGTCACTGCTTCCGTTGCCGTCTGCACCGTGAATCCTTGTGCATGTAGTTCGCGTTCCAACGTTCTGCGCCAAGTTTCCTTGGGCCGTCCCCTTTTTCGTTTACCTTGCGGATGCCAGTGCATGGCTACCTTCGTATGCGAACTGGGATCCATCCTGCAGACATGACCGAACCACGGATCTGTTGTCATGGTTTCCGTAGCAATGTAGGTTTTACGGGATAGGGTTGCTAGCCCTAAGCCCAACCCTCCTCCTTTCTCAGACGGGCTTGGGACCGTCCTTGGCGGAGTTGGTATATAGAATAAAAATATAAAAATAGGGACAATCACATACCACATGACTTGTCATGAATTTATCGAGCTTTGAAGCGAAAACCTCGTCTGATTCCGAGCGTGTGATTTCATCAGGCCAATTTGTTCCTCCTTAAACAAATTCTAACCGCGAAAAAATTCTGATAAATATCCAGTCGAGAGTGTGGTATGCTTAAAGCCTTTGAATGTTTGCGTATCCAAGTAGGACCGTGGGCTTTAGTAAATGTTTGAGGGGCGTGCAATATTTTAAATGCCAGCAAAAGGTCACTCCGTATTCGCCGTTGGGTAAAATCATGTAGTTTAAGTTTTGAAATTCGCTCTTGGAAAGTCGAATTTTTGTAACTGAGGTCAACTTGGTCGCGCGGGGATAAATCCTATCAAGTAGTTCAATAGTTTTCCCCAGTCATGGTGCCAGGCTTGGATTGAATACTCCATATCAGGACGTACGTATGTGGTAAATAATCGGGTAAGGTTTCTGACGTTAGACTGTTGAACATCCGCTTAAGCACACCCTAGCTACGGCAGGATTTATTATACACAGTTCGGCAATGGTGTTCCGGCTTGAGGTTACACGACACCCAGATCCATTCAGCGGTAGTCCAGACGAGATCTTGCGTGCCAAGCTGATACGCGTGATGCAGAGATTTGCCAAGCAGCAGCACTTTACTGCTCTTTTACATTTCGGAGTTCATATAATAGTAATCTTCGGTTTCCGTGTTAAACATAGTTAACACCAGCAGTAATGTCATGCAATCTGGTAAACATTTAATGGCATGGCGGGTTGTTGATATTCCGTGTACAAATGAGTTTTACATGAATGAATTTCTTATCTACATAGACTCGGCTGTTTCCAATGCACCAAATACTATGTACGAAGCTTTCTTATTGTACGTGAAACGAACCATGTTATTCATAGGTCAGTACAAACAAAGAGTGACTCAGAGTGCGACGCTCAGCTTGCAGTGCAATTGAAGCAAGATTTCACAGCCGAGCTCAGCAAAACTAGTCCTCCAGATTGAGCCGCTGAAAACGAAATTGTCTACACCGATTCACTCTATCCACTTATTTTGATTTTGATTTTGTGCGACTATCTCCTCCTGGAGGATGAGTCGGCTTCACTGACGATTATTGGGAATTTAGGTTCAAAGCGGCGTCCCCAGTACCACTCGGCGTTTGTTCGAGTCAGCTTATCTGGCCTTTGCACAACCAAGAAAACAGGGAGTTCCCAGAAAGAGGTGGTGTGCACCAACTAACCGTCTAACAGACTCTGTTCCTGATTTTTCCTTATGGTTTTATCCCGAAGCCGTTCCCGCGATCAGGTATCCCGCAAGGCAACGGAGGTTTAAAATCAGGGTTTTTCTTTCCTTAGATGAAATGCCCTCCCAGGCTAACGAGCTACATCTGCCCGAAGCAAACTGGTTTTCAGGCGCCAGTCACTCGCCCTCGCCCCTTCTCCTGTTGGTAGAAGCAGTTCCGCCGGGCTCGGGGAACCACTCGTGCAGGCCAGCAGCTGGACTCGGTTGTCAGAGGCTATTTGAGACGCGCGCCATATGGGAGCATTTTATAAACACTGAGAGCTTATCCCCACTGCCACCCCCGGGTTATGACAACCTTTAGAACCCTATCCACTTATGGTTTAAAGTGAGCTTGGAAGAGCGAATAATTCGAAGCCAATGTTTCTGTGATGACTGCTATCCTGAATGAGTAACGTTCAAACGAATGCCAAAAATGAAAATTTAAGAAGTCCTAAAGGAGCTAGAAATAAGATTAAGTGGTGTGCAAATGACTATTGGACTGAAATTACCCTCGGTATCCAAAAAACTGCAGATTCTGGTCAATCTCCTGGTATATTTGATGGAATCAAGAGCGCCATCGATGGAAACAAAACTTTAAAGGGCTACAATTAAGTCCCTATATTATAACCCAATTATTCAAAAGTCTAAGTCGATGAAAAAAGGGATGGAGCACCACTCATCTCTACTCTAAGAGCAGCATGGTTTTACCGTACGTACTTCAACATGTTGTGCGTTTATCAAACATTAAACACGTAGATATTCATTCTACTCTTGATAAGCCGAATAAGACGATCGACCAATTAGCAAGAGAAACGAATCCTGACGACGGAATCCCATCATATCGTAGCTAACGCTAGAACAGCTTAAAACAGCCACTTAATCGTTTCAGTGCTGACAGATGGAATATCCAACAAAACACGCGAGACATCAAGATCATCAGGCTATTCAAGAATAAGGGCGATAGAGGCGACTGCAACAATTCTTGAGGAATCTCTCTTATCAATGTTGTAGGGAAATTATTTTCTAAAGTTTTGCAGATGCGACTACAGATCTCAATGTGGCGTTCGCAGGGCGACATAGAGCAGGTGCTTTTGTCCGATTTCTATGGCCCAAATTGTCCACTTGATACGATTTCGCCCACTCCAGAGAGCACTGGATTGTTGCAGTTAATTTTCAGACTTTCTATTACCCGTTTTCTAAATGGATTGGGCACCAAGCATTGTGATGTATCGTGTGTACTAAACCAGGTATTATGTGGTCATTATGAATTTGTAAATTGTGGTTCGTTGTACGAACCCAAATTAGCAGTGGCTTTAAAGTCAGACCTTCTTTGTCACCCTACCACTATTTCGAGGGTCGCTGAACCTAATCTCATTGTCCCAAACAATGACAATAATAGCACTAGAAATTCCTACCTCTATCTCCTCTATTGCTTCTATTGCTTCTTCTCCACATGTTACCATCCCCGATTCGCTCTCTCTACCTGATGTACGACTCATGCCGTCTAGACAGCCGTCGATTGCTGCAACTCTTCTACGCCCGCGGGTTTCATTTAGGTTAGCTTCGTTTAACGTTCGGACCTTGCTACAACCGGGACAACAGGCCGGCCTTGCACGAACGCTTGAGACGTTAGGTATTGATATCTGCTGCTTGTCGGAAACCCGTTTCCGTGACACAAGCGAAGTCTGTCAGTTGGTCTCACCAGCTGAACCAGACAGCAGATTCCACCTGCGCCTCTCTAGTGACCCGGATGCTTCCTCTGCCGGATTGGCTGGCGTCGGTATCGCGCTCAGTTCCCGTGCTGAGCAATCACTCTTAGAGTGGATTCCCGTTGACAGCAGACTGTGCGGTGCACGATTTCGTGGCCACTGTCGGGTGAACAGGCGGTGCGAAACGCGGAGGGATTTGTTTGTGATTTCTGCCTACGCTCCAACGGACTGTAGTGTGGATCTCAGTAAGGACAACTTCTATGAGAAGTTGCATAGTTTGTTTCGCAAGGCACGCAGGACAGATGTCGTAATCATGGCAGGAGATCTCAACGCTCGCGTTGGTCGCCTGTCTGAATACGAGCGCCACCTAGGAGGTCAGTATGGGCTGGATGGCGGGCGTTCAGATAACGGAGAACGATTGCTCACATTCTGTGGCGATCACCGCCTCTATCTCTCCAGTACGGCATTTCGGCGTTCCCAGCGTCGAATGGCCACATGGCGCTCACCATCACAGCACGTCTGGTCTCAAATTGACCACATTGCTATTAGCTACAGGTGGCGTGGTAGCATCAAGGATTGTCGTTCATACTGGACCACCAGTGTGGACTCAGACCATGCGCTAGTCTGTGCGACAGTCAACTTCCAATTTGGGGGTAAGGCACGCGCAAGACAAACTCATGTCGACACCGCCTCTTTGATGCTCCCCGCTGTCAGAACCGAGTTCCATCATGCATTGACCAGGGAGCTCGCAGAAGCACCCCCGTCTGATGTTGAGCAGCACTGGAACTTCGTTCGGACAGCACTGTCCTGCGCTACTTCTGAAAGCTGTCAACCCACCCGCGCTTTGCCACGCTCTTGGATCTCGGCCCAGTCACTTGCTTTAATCGATCACCGTCGAACTTTACCCACCGGCACTGAACACAACCGTGCTCGGAGAGAATTCAATACCCGCTTAAAGGCCAGCTTAAGGAATGACCGCGAGTTCTGGTGGACGCAACGTGCTTGTGAGATGGAGGTTGCAGCCGCATCGGGCAATACTCGCAAATTGTTTCAGTTAATTAGAGCTACTGGTTCGAAACTGAATACAGTGAGCGAGACTATTTGCGAAACTGACGGCTCGCCGATCACCAATCTTAGTAGACGCTTAGAACGATGGGCTGAGCACTTTGGTGCTCAGTTCAGCCAGCCACCTCCTCCGACCTCGCCGCCTGAGACACCGATTTGCACGCCTTGGCCCGTTTCCTTAGCCGCTCCTGATCTCCAGGAGGTGAGAGAGGTAATTCGAGCACTGAAGCGCCACAAGTCACCTGGTCCTGACGACCTCCACCCGATTTTGTTTAAGGAGGGAGGTGATCTTGTGGCAGCGGAGTTACGTGATTTGTTTACCAAAGTATGGGCTGAGGAGCGGGTCCCGGCGTCATGGGGTGAATCGACGGTTATCCCAATCTTTAAGAAGGGCGCACGGAATCTGTGTTCCAATCATCGTGGGATATCCCTGACTCCTGTCGCGTCTAAACTCCTGGTTTCCATCCTCCTTCGTCGGCTATCGCCCATTCGGGAGTTACGTTGCCGTGAGGAACAGGCTGGATTCCGCCCGGGGCGAGGATGCGTGGATCAGCTTTTTGTCCTGCGACAGTTATTAGAGCACAGACACCTGTACCGGCGACCAACCATCGTAGCTTTTCTGGACATCCGGGCCGCGTTCGACTCGGTGGACAGAACTACTCTTTGGAACTGCTTGCTTAGGAGTGGCATCCCTCCTAAGTATGTCGCCATCTTGAAGGAGCTCTATTCTCATTCATCAGGGAGGGTCAGGGTCTACGGCATCGGAATATCAAAAAACCGGTTGTATTTTGTAAGTGCGGTGGCTGTGATCAACACAATGTACTGCTCATCAATAGGCGTCTTGAGCGCTTGACCAGGAATCACTCTGTGATTCTGTATTTTAAAATTGTGGATATTTGTACAAACCATATCTAGCAGTCAAACCTTGTTTCAAGGCACTCTGCACCTAAACTTTTCTCTCTTCACGTGATAACGGTAAACAGCCAGAAACAGCCAGTGAACTTCGAGTTGAAATGAGGTTTAGCAACACTTCATTGGTATGTGTATTCAGCACTTGACCAGGAATCATATTGTAATTCTACGTTTGTGAAACGTGTAGAATCCTTATTCGCAGTGACTTTAGAGTACAATCATGTGTATTAGAGCTAGCACATTCTTCAATAGAATAGCGATGCGGTTTATCAATAAACATTTCGAAAGGCGCGGATTTGACTTTCACTTGATACTCCAAACCTACCTTGAACCCACCCACCAAAGATAAAAGGCCCAATCGGGCAAAATAATGAATTTCAAATAAATAAGAACATGCATTTACAATCGTCAAGTCCAATAAACGCTTATGAGGTAATGCGTATTGTGAGGCAAACTCTTAACCAACTGGTCCAGGGTTTACAGAGTTAGGAGTTATTGTTCACCTCACTCGTGTACCAATGCACCATATTTTTCAAATGGCTATGGGAAAACAAATGATCCACAAAGGAAGCATGAGACGTCAAAGTGTTTGACTGATGGCTTGAGCACCTCCTCGAATCAATAGTGTTATCATTGTGAATGGGGACAAAGCACAGGTGACAATACGACGGGTCAATTGGAAGTGTGATCGACAAGTTAGTGCTCTGCTGTGAACTCGGCACTCCCGAGTTCGGATAAACAGAAGACACTCGAGCAAGTTTCTTCTCTTTGGCACGTTGATTTTGAAACCAAACTTGAACCACGCGCCTCGACAAACCAATCACCGCACCAAGGCGATCGCATTCGTGGACGGATGGGGTCTTGTGATGGACGTAGATTGAATGCATACACTTTGATTGCAACAGTGTGATACTTGTGCGGTTTCTTCTTGCACCGTGACAAACATCGTGGTTAGATGTGTGATGTGGTGTGTTGTTCGGATCAGCATGTTTCATGAATGAGTGAACATTAGCACTTAGATGCTTGGTGTTTCTGTGATTCCTGGCTCCGAAGCTGTTCAAATTAGTGTGATTTAACGTCGGTACGGTGTTGCGTGAACACGAAGTCGGACAAGTGTTGGAGGTACTCAAATCTAGCGGTGCATCCAATTCTCCAGAATCGTAACCTTCGTTGTTAGAAAACGATAACTGCTGAGGGCACTCCAATGGATGTGTTAGCTTAGAAGCATTGTGTAACAATTGTTCATAGTATAAATCTGAATGCGGCCGAAATTGTATTAGCTCAGGATAACCGGAAAGACAGGATGCTGGTGTCAACAGAGGAGGGGAGAGCTTGGGAGAGAAGGATATCTGGAAATGAGAGCAAATGAAAATTGAAAATTAATCACAGTTCAAAAATTAAATCGATACAATAAGCAATACAAACATGAAATTTGATGTTACCCTGGAAATTTAACATTTATTACCCGTTGTCATCTTTTTCAAGGTGCTTCGATTAAAATTGGAATGTTAGCGTTAGTTTGAAAGGTCGTATGTTCACAGTAAAGAATCGAAATCATACAGACAGACATGATCCTGTTAATTAATCTACTACCCAAAGCTTCATCAGAGTTTAAATTTTCTAGTAAATCGTGGAATCAAGTGTAGATCCCATGAAACGCTTCTTATCCTGGCAAATCATATCAACATCGAACGTCGAAAATGAAAATTACCTAACTTAATGTTAAAATTTAAAACAAATCAGTAATGCTAAAAAAGTATACTTGAACGCAACTGTTAAATAGGGTTCTTACAAAGTACCACGATGTTCGATGACACAATCACTAAGTGATAGTATGGTGTGGTATGAAAGCACAAGCCTGATCCAGGCAAAGTACCGCACAGTCAGAGACTGCACGTGGGCTAAGATACTGTCAGGTTGCCCAGGCCTAGACAGATATGAGGGGGGAAATAGAAATCGAAATGGTAGTGAGACTCCAGCGTGTTTCAGCATGCAGCTCACTACCGTTGGCCAATCAATTTAGCACGATGTTAGCCGTATAGCACATAAATGCTGCACGATTGCACATCCGTGCACAATCACTAAGTGATACTTGCTTAATCACACAAGGCGCTTATAAACGGCCACTATGTTCTGGTACTCACATCCCCATCCCTTACACACCACAACCGGTTTCTGGCTGTTTGCCGTCATCAGGTGGAGACAGTAAGATCAGGTTCAGTGAGCCTTGAAACAGTGTTAAAGTGGAAAACAAAAGCGTATGGTCATTTATAAGCAAATTAAGTGCTTGACCAGAAATCACATCGTGTTTTTGCATTTAAACATCGTGGTTCTTTGTAAGAACCCTTTTTAACAGTGGCATTCAATTATATTTTTATTTACCACTATATCATTGTTTCAAGGCTCGCTTAACCTGATCTTAAGGTCTCCACCGGATGACGGCAAACAACCAGAAACCGGTTGTGGTGTGTAAGGGATGGGGATGTGAGTACCAACATATGGACCGTCGTTATCAACTTTCTGAATAGTTCGATGGGCTTAGCACGGATGAGTGGTCACAAATATAAACAACATATTCTACCAACCTTGCTTAACCAACATATAAACCCATTATGTTTGTCCGCAAAAGACATTTCTTTAAATGCAGCAGCGATATCACAAAAGTATTAATTAAATGCTAGATCCGTCGAAATTTTCACAAACTTAACCGCAACGCTTCATAATGCAAGCATTGTGCTTATGTTTCGATGTTATGTGAGCTCAACAGAAGTGCATAGCATCTAGCTAGGGCGGGGCTAGAGATATGGGCTTGCTTTCAATGTCGTCTTCATAAAATGTTTTGATATTTCAAACAATATGGTACTGATGAGTAGTCACAAAAATAAAACGTCTTCACAACGATGCCAATTAGGTTTGTTCGGTGGTAGCTTGTGTTCTATCCAGTAGGAGGATTAGACGCCGATAGCAGATTGGTTGGAAAACCACCGTAGATGCTCCTGGCTTTTCAGGACTCATCGAACATATAATACACTAGCTTGAGCGCGATCGGTTAGCAGACAGCCCAAGCCATCAAACGATCAACTGGAGTGGAGCATGAGCCAGAGTGATGTGCTCAAGTCTTGGACTTTAAGTTGGCAGTATAAAGTATCGATAAATTGTATTGTTATTATTATATATAATGTTATATTACTTGTAATGAATCGACCTACTTAAACCTAACGATTCCTGGATAGGTAACTGAATAACCAGAAACTCACTTGAGGTTGGGATAAGGGCTCGCTAGTTGTGGTGGTTTGCTTCCGAAGATCTTGTACATAACCACTACTCTGAATGCATGGTCGTTTTTGCGGTTTGGTAATCTTGCTCTCGTCTTCGACATCTCGTCGTTCAGACAATCGCTTTACCGGCGGGGTTACAGGAAACCCGACGATACTTGATGAATCAGTGTCCGTTGGAATGGATAAATTCTCACTGCTAGCCTCGGAATTTCCGAAAATTGGATGACAATTTGAGGATTCCGGGCTTAGTAAGGGTGCGCCCTTTCCGGTTGATGGTCGATTGAAGTCAGAATGATTCGAAGGCATATTCTCCGCGGTTGGTTGAATCTCAATTCTACCCGTCATTTCGTACACCTCCAAATTCAAGCTGGTACTTGGTGGAACGGAAAAGTTGTACGGATTATCCTTATTCCGCTGTCGTTCTTTGAATAGTGTGTTGCGAAACCAATGCTTGACAACTTTCGATTGTAATCCAGTTTTGTCACAAATTTCCGCAAGTTTTTCATCTGAAGGGGAATTGTTGATATCGAAATAAGATCGCAACACCGACAATTGGGTATCACTTAATCGCGTGCGGATTCGTTTGGGTGGGTCGGGCTTTTGTGATGTGGGACAATACGAATCCACAGCCTTGGTGTAGCATTTTTCAAGACGGTTAAACTCCTGAATTTCTATGGGACTTTGTTTATCATTTGTACTAAACATATCAGCCGCTACTGCAGAAGGATGCGTATTGTTAGATATTGAACACGATAGATTATTCTTTTGTCTCACATCAGTCAATCCATCGAATTTGTTAGAATCGACTGGCAATGGATGAGTCAAAGGTGACAAATTTGCTGCACGTGAATTGCTATTCGATTGTAACTCATCTACCTGGTGAATATCAAAAATTTCTTTAAACCAATTGATGCGCTCTAAGCTTTCCACGATCTCCCGCAGTAAATTGAACAGTTTGAAATCCAGCACCGCCTGTGTGTGACCTTCAGTGTTGTGATAGATATGCTCGTGAAGCTCCAATGATTGGCTTAGAACGAATGGCGCATTGCAACGATAACAAGTCTTGTTGGATTTGTCTTGTTCTAATTTTAACCACGTTAACTGGAACCACTTTTCCTCAAGCGATCGGTACAATAGCAATTCTGACGCCGCGTTTTGTGCCAAGGTTTCCAAAGCAAGTAAGAAAACAGCCTCAGATTGTTCGGTAGATAAGTGGGGGAAATGAGATTTCAAAAGTAGTGCGGTGGACAGAATAATTCCTTGTCTTAGCATCGGTCGATAGGCGAACCTAGCATAAAATGTATTCGTTGTGTAAGCGACAGCGTCCACGTTTTCGAGGCGAGCTTCATTGATCTCTGTGGAGGGGTGGAATGAATTGGATAACTCCATGAAATGCATAGCCATGTGAATGACGAATGTGGACGTGGGAATCTGACTAGCGCACAATTGACATTTGATTGAATCAATGCAAAGTGACGTTGAATTCAAGGGATGGAGTGAGGCATGATCGAGGATTGTGGATTCATTTGACTTGGAACTGTAGTTCACCGGTTCCGTGGACGAAAGACTGGACGGAAGAAAATTCATTGGTAGGAATTCCTTTGTTCTCGTATTTGAACGCAGTTCAGGGCTGTGAATGTAAAGAACGGGATAAAATAAGTGTAAATACGAAAATCATAATCAAGGAACAGTGTGATAGACAGAAAAATATTAGGAACCAACTGTTATTATGGGTGGATTGCTATGTTTACAACTTTGCGATGATGGTGCAGGTGTTGTTTGAGGGTATGTGACAAGACGTTTCGAAAAGCCCGTTTGAGTATTGAAAATGTCGATGATCATGTGGTCAATTCGGCCCTCTAGAATTCAGAATGAAGCGGCTATTTCCAGCGTCACTGGACGGCTGGTTGAACGCTAAACCGAATTGTGTGTTATAAAGTGCCGGACCGACGCAGACGATGATTCGAAAGGATGCCGTGTTGATCAATTCAGATCTTCGATTGTGCAAAATGCAACTTCGCGATTATCTGACAAACCATGTACTGTGAGCACAAACAAAATTGGCTTAATCATACACGAATCGTCCGTTGATCGCGCCTGTCATGCATTTGTTGCTCCGAGCTAAATTTAAACTTACCGGCAAGGAGGTGCATGTGAGAACACACTGCAGAATCAATGTCATAACCTCGGTCATCTACCTGTATGTATGTATGAAATCACAAGCCTGATCCAGGCAAAGTGCCGCACAGTCAGAGACTGCACGTGGGCGAAGTTACCGTCAGGTTGCCCAGGCCTAGAAAGATATGAGGAAGAAAAAAGAATACGAAATGGTAGTGAGACTTCAGCCTGTTTCAGCAAGCACGGTTTTAGCCGCACAGCACAAAGTACTGATTGCACATCCGTGCAATATACCTGAGCAACCTATCGGTATCTCAGCCCAAGTGCAATCAATCAGAGTTTGTGGCGCTACTTGATTCCAGGCTCGAGATATCCAACAGTTGCTTATTCGCTTATGGCCAACATTACCAATGGTTGGTTTGTTGCGTGCAATATCAAGAATTTCAGGCTATGAAAAATTAAGATAGAGTAGAAAAACTTCAATTTAACTTGGTTTAACTCAACCGCGTAAAACAAAGTCCCTATTACTGTAACAGAACGAATAATTAAACCTACTTAAACAATTTAAGTAAGTTTATAATGCAACGTGCATTTCGTGAACAGCTTGACCTTCATGTGGCTTCTCAGATTTGATCAGTGTGCATGTTCAAGCCCACGAAATCTAAAAAAATTAACGAACGGGTGTGGGAAGATTGTCATTCCAATGTGCAGGTCCTTCGTCGCTAACTGTAAAAAGGGTACAACGCAGTAAGTACATTTTGTGTATCCATGGGCCGAGTGGTCAAATGTAGCCAGTTAGCGAGGTCATTTAAGCTCAGTGAATCAAATTCACCATGACCTTGACCTTTGAGAGCTGTCCTCAACTAATTTGCTAAATCATGTTCCAATGTTGCGGGGTGATGTGTTTGTATTGACTGTGATGAATCGATGAGCAAATAAGAAACCGTAAGCCGTGTTGGCTTTTTCTTATCAAACTGATTGTTCACTAGAAATGTATATAGAACGCCACAGGGATGAAAAATTTCACAGCTGAGGAAGTAATCTTCCAAGCACTATTCCAGGCGGTATTCATATTGCGTGGACAGATTCACCTGTGTTTGTTGCGTCAATTACGTTGAAGGAGAAACGGGTTTTTTTGTTAGGTTGGTGACATCCCTGCGCCCACACACGACAACCAGTTTCGGGCTGTTTTGTTCTCATTAGGTAGAGACAGCATATTTAGGTTCAATGAGGCTTGGAAGAAACGGATTTGTTAAAAAGGAACTTGTTTATAAAAGGACGAAGACGGCCTTCGAGCCCAATTCACTTGCGGTACAATGCCATGTTAGGTCAAACGCATTAGAACCGTCACTCCAATAACCTTCACAGATCATACGCAGCCACATCAAATCGCTTGCAATTCCACATTCCCGATTAGACTGTCATCGAAATCTGTAATTCTCCGTCCATGTCGAATTATATGCCCAAAGCGTTTACAAGTGAGCCTAGCTTGAATAAATGAAAAACAATGTTGTGGGTACCTTATCCAACAGGGGCATACAAGCGCAACTTGTTTTCCATTTTTTCTCTTTGTCAAGCGCATGCGAATCCTGATCTTAATGTCCATAACTGATGAGTGCAAACCGCAAGAAACCGGGTGTGGTGTGTGTGTGATGGAAATGCATGCGAATGAGCAAATTTGTGTGCACATTTGATCATATAATATAATTATATGATTAATCGTACTGTTGATAGAGTCAACCGTGACATTTTAATAAATAAGCTCAAAGCTTATGGAATAACGGGAATGTTGCTGTATTGGATAAGGGACTATCTTACTGATAGAGACGTCCAAGTTCGCGTTGGCAGAATATTCTCTAGAAGAATAGACGTCACAAGTGGAGTTCCGCTAAATTCGGTGCTTGGACCTCTTCTATTCTTGGTGTATATGAACGATATAGTAGAGGATATTGGATGCAACTTGGTACTGTTTGCCGATTATATTAAAATGTGGAAACCTGTCAGATCTGTTAATGAGTGAAAAGCATTACAACGGGATCTGTGCACCTTATTTCGTTGGTCCCAGTCAAATGATTTACCATTTAACCCTGCGAAATGTAACGCACGTATCAGCTTGGCACACGATCTCGTCTGGATCTGAAAAAGATCTCGGTATCTGGGTGTCGTTTAACCTTAAGCCTGGACATCATTGCCCGACAGTGTACAACAAAGTCTGCCGTATTTAGAGTCTTTTAAAAAGGATATTCAGGATTTTCTCGCCCGAAAATTTACCCCGGGTAATTAATGCACATATACGTCCTGTTATGGAATATTCCATCCAAGCTTGGTCACCAAGGCTGAGGAAGTATATCGAACTACTTAACAGGATTTATCATCGTGCGACAAAGTTGGTGTCCCGTTACAGAAATTTGACTTTCAACGTGCTAATGTTAAAACTAAATCTACATGATTTTACCCAACGACGGATACGGAGTGACCTCCTGTTGGCATTCAAAATCTTGCATAATGAGAACCATCCCCTTAAACACTTGCTAAAGCCCAATGGCCTTACTCGAACGCGAAAACATCCAAAGGCTTTAAGCATTCCGTTTTCTCGATTGGATATTCGTCGAAACTTTTTCTCGGTAAGAATTTGTTTCCCTTGG